>CAXIIO010000461.1:0-199006 GCA_964028335.1 Altica lythri | reverse complement strand
TTGTTCTCTGATGATTCTAAAATCTTCCTCAGGACCATAAATTCTACCAATCTCTTCAAGAAGAGATTAAAATCATTTATTAAAATAACCTGGTTGACAGTCTGCGGACTAGGCAACTTCTGAAGATGCCAACCGCTCGTGTTGGCGAAACGTCAAGTCAACATGACAATCAACGCCGGCCTAACAGCCCACAAACCATTGATACATTCATTAGACAATGGCCGCGAAAGCCTTTCACAGTTTATTTGTCGCCTCTATGGGGAGGAGATAGCAGCGTTGCACCGACAACTGGAACAAGGAAGAAAGAAAAAACCACAGTTATTAGCCTCCTTGGCTTTTCTATCTCGTTGAAGGAAAGAGGATTTCATACCGAAGTTCTTGAAAGCGAAACAAGTAATAAGATCTGCTCAAGCTCGAAGGATTTATAACCGAACAGAAAAAGCTCTGCTCAGTGAGAGGATACAAACCACCAGAAGATATTTAGCAAGGTCGATACAAAACTATTAGGAATCTTTTATGAGCTAAGCAACAGACTTCACCGAACAGACTGGGATAAAATTGATGCAATATCATATAGAAGCATGGAAAATGAACTGCAAAGAAACACCGACCGCCAAAAAGACAAATTTGAAAGATTAACGAGAAACATTGGACCAAAGCAAACGCTAGACACTCAGAGAACAGTGATTAATGGTAGCAATCGGAATTTGTCTCCAGATGAGGTCTCCGTACTGGCTAAGGGCGGCAACTTTGCCATAACGCCAAAAGATGTGCCGAAGGAAGACATTATCGCAAATCTAGAATCCGCACTAAGATGTCTGCCAGAAGAAACAGCTCAGGAATTAAGCACCAAATCAGCAAGAATTTTACAAAAGGCCAAACCACCCAAAAGTAACTTAAAGCCCAGGGAGTTAAGAGCAATTCAAGATCTAAACAAGGGTGAGAGTATACTGGTGTTACCAGCGGACAAGGGAAATGCCACTGTCGTAATAAATACCGCAGATTATAAATAAAAGATAAATGATTTACTGGATCCTAGCAGTTACAAGGAGTTACGCAATGATCCAACACAACGCGTAATAAGAACAACAAAGACCTTAGTGAAGAAGTCAAGTATAGAAGAACAGACAAAGAAATCAATTTGTAAAAGTTAAGCGGCTATACCAAGGCTCTATGGTTTGCCAAAGATACACAAAGCCAGCATTCCGCTGCGTCCCATTGTAAGCGCCATTGGTTCACCGACATATGATTTAGCTAAACACCTGTCATCACTCCTGCAACCATACATCGGACTTACTGATTCGTATGTCAAAGATTCCACCCATTTTATTTCAAAAATTAAAGACTTAGTTCTTGAAGAGAATGATATATTAGTAAGTTTTGATGTAGTATCTCTCTTTACAAAAGTGCCCCTAAGCGATGCAATGGAACATATATATAATAAATTCTCAGAGGACATCTCCAATTTGTTTAAACATTGCCTCACCAACAGTTATTTTTCATGGGACAACAAGGTTTACGAACAGATCGAAGGAGTAGCAATGGGAAGCCCTCTCAGCCCGGTAAAGCAAATTTCTTTATGGAAAAAATCGAACAACTGGCTTTGGACAGTGCCCCATACAAGCCAAAGGTTTGGTATAGATATGTAGATGACACATTTGTAATATGGAGCCATGGGCAAAATAAATTGCAAGAATTTCTGACACACATTAACAGCATTCATGAAAATATACAGTTTACGATGGAAATCGAAGACAACAACAAGCTAGCGTTCCTTGATGTGTTATTATCACGAAAAGGAATTTCATTGAGCCACGCAGTGTACAGAAAACCAACACATACGGATCGTTATTTACATAGGGATTCCAACCACCACCCATGTCAGAAATATGGAGTCATCAAAACCTTAGCAGAAAGGGCAAGAAGGATTCGCGAACCCGAGGCACTAAACGCAGAGCTAACTCATATTTATGAGGCTTTAAGGGCCAATGGTTATTCAGAACGGGAAATCCAAAGATCGATTGGACCAACAAATCGTAGACCCAAAGAAAATGAGCAAATCCAACCAGTGGCAAAAGCATTTCTGCCTTTTATTCCGGGAGTGACAGACAGAATTGGTCGATTGCTAAGAAAGAAAAATGTGAAATCTATTTTCAAACCAACGAGAAAAATCAAAGAATGTCTTCGATCGGCAAAAGACAGAAGAGATTCACTGTCGGCTTCGGGAATTTACCGCATTCCGTGCACATGTGGAAGCGTGTACATAGGAACTACCAAACGCTCGTCTGGGGCAGACGGACAAATCCGCCGTAGCGGAACATACCCTCACTATGGACCATCGGATTAAGTTTGAGGAGATCCAAGTCCTCGCTACTACATCTGCATACCATTCCAGACTCTATAGAGAAGCCATAGAGATAGAGAAGCACCCGAACAACTTTAATATAAAAGAGGAAGCAGTGAAGATCAACAAAACATGGGTCCCCATAATTAAGGGTGCGAAAACTCTACCCTTAACGAACAACACCGACCAAAACCGATTGGAATCGAAAGCAGCTCAGGCCCCGTCCACTTTCTTCCCGACGTATTAATACGGGCTCCGTTCACGCAGAGCTCAGTAGTTCGCAGACTGTCAACCAGAAATCAACTTCTGGAGATGCCAACCGCTCGTGTTGGCGAAACGTCAAGTCAACATGACAATCGACGCCGGCCTAACAGCCCAAAAACCATTGATACATTAGACAATGGCCGCGAAAGCCTTTCACAGTTTATATATTTGATTGTTGTTGAGCCTTCCCAGGTTTTAAAAAATAAATAATTTTATCGGTTGGTGTTCGAGCATTAAGTAATACCAATAAATGCACATCTTCACCAATAACAAAAGTTGGATTTGTCAAGTTAAATTGTTCTATCGCTGTTTTAACTATGACGACATCAGCGTCATTGTCAGATTGTTTTACTGAAATATTTTCAGAAGTGAATTTATTCTTCAACATTGAAATAAGCCGAGACTTATTGTGTGTGTTTGCAAGAAATTTCTGTTGGCTTGTGGGCACTGTCGCAGCTCTTGCTTTGTTTCTTAAACATACCATACGATTTAATGGTGTTGTTGTGTATTTCTCTACTGATTTTTTTGGCATTGTTTATTTAATATTTCCATCTTTAAAAATTTTACTTTTGACAATATGTGTTGTCAATATTTCGACACTAGGAGAGCGTTTTCAGTTTAGAAACCGACCCAACAAACTGAAGTACCAACACAAGAAATCAAATGCATAGTCTACTAAAATACGAATAAGAAGTGAACGGATAATAGATACAAAATGTTGTTCATTTTGTCACTTGTTTTCATTTTGTCACTCATATTATCAAAAAGTGACAAAATAACATCTCATTTTGTCACTCTTTGATAAATTTAATGGTTATCTCCATAGAAACAAACAAGGATGGCTTTGATACTATCAAGCAGAAATAGGCCGACGTTAAATAATAACCAAGTAAAATAAATTCAAAATGAAAATGAAGCTGCATTACAAAAAATCTTGTATATAAACACGATGCAAAACACGTTCATTTTGCAACTGGTTATATAAATAGCTATTGTCTCAACTATTTTTTTAATAAAACTTCCCGTTTAGCTGAAAAATACAAAAAAAAAAACGATTTTCGCGACAGTTAACCTTGAATAATTTTTTTTGTACACGTCGGATCGATGGGGACTTTTGCCAAATTATTTGTAATAGTGTTCCCAACATTCATGGCAATTTTCAGCTTTATGCAAATTAATGTAACCTTACCCCTATTTTTGAAGCTAATTTGATCGGATTAGTAGGACTTTATAATTCAAAATAAAACAAATAAAATAACTTTGAAATGAATACTGACAACATTACGTATAGATACAAGAATAACTCGATCGGCCCATTCATTGTTACAGTCGAAAGAAAAAAATACAATACGCAAAAATAGGCAAATAAAATCAATTTCAAATCGCAGAGGACATATCCCAGGCAACGACATGATCACGTAAAACGTCATAAAGACGTGACTATTACGTGAAAAATGCATTAGGTCGCAAAATGTCTAAAATCTGACCTAAAAAAAACGTGATTCGGCTCCCTAAAAAAACATATACATACTTGTGAAACGTAATTAACACGTCGAAAATAGTTAGCAAAGTGACGGATAATAAAATATTTATTAAGCATTTATTAAAATTTTAAAATATATCAATCCTTTTTAACGTTTTTTATATGCATTTCTAATAATAGGCGTTTTGCCGCGAGGAACTGATCTGGCAGCGCTCGTGACTTTGGAAGAAGCCAACATTCTGTTGAATGGTAAATTTTATTAGAAAATTCATTCAAATTTGGGATGAAAGTAAATACTTTTCTTCTTAGATGAAGCAGCACCTTCAAGTTACGCCCAAGCCCTGTTGGCAGAAGAGGCCAATGCTCCTAAAACAGATAATACTTTCAATACAAGGGAAGCAACAATATTATTTTTAGAGTAAAGGACAAAATAAAATAATAAATTTATTGACAGAAAAACCCTGAAACAAGCTCTATGGCAGAAAATAGCTACTGAAATGAAAGAAAAAGGTTTTGTTATGCAAGATGGGCGTGAGGGTGCTGAAAAGTGACGTCAACAATTCGCCAACTTGCAAAGCAGTTACTTAAATTATATTAAGCATATACAAACAAGTGGTGCTGAGAGAAAAGACCCTTCACCATATTATAATGAAATAAACGAAATTTTGGGAAGTAAGGATAAGGTAAACCCTGCATATTTGGAAGATTCTTTGGAGAACGTTAATTCTGATGCAGCTGAACCAACACCAAGTTGTTCAAACGCTTCATCTAGTTCATCAGGTGACTACTAGACAAAAGAAATAAAAAATAGGTATATGGTGACTAATAGCTTATTTATGAAGTATATTACTTTATGCTGATATTTCAGATTCAGTTCCCACACTACAATACGTCCGACCTCAATTTTTAATAAAGTAATAGATTTATTAAAAGAAAAACATGAGAAGTTAAGAGAAGATAAGATACAACATATGAAAATATTTGAAGATGCCACCAGAGTACAAAATCAGCAGAGAGGACAATTTTTGGATTTACTAAAGCAATCTGGAAGACCTAAAAGGAGACGAAGTAGCTCTCCCTCTTCTAGTAATTAATAAGTTCATATAAAGTAATGTCCTTAGAAGATTGATTTTGGATATACAGGATGTTGAGATTACAGTTTTTCCGTTTTTTTTCCTTCCAAAAATTTTAAAAACTGTTCAAGATATATAACATTAAGTTTTAAAATAACCTTTTTTAACCAGTGGTGTAGATACGGCTAAGAATTGGTACTATTTTAATAAAAATATTGGTACACTAGCGGCCGCCCGCGACTTCATCCACGTGAACTTTAGTTTTTTGCCACCGAGTTTCATACAAATTGGCAACCCCTATTTTAAATCCTTAGGGATGGGATTTAAAAGATTAATTTCTTAGTACACCACTACGTAATTAAACAAATTTATTCTTCAATTTTCAAGACTATACGCGTCTATCGACAGTGCCATGTCGGCCAGCAGCAGCGTGCTACCGTCTCACCACTTCACACACCCCGCTCAGTAAAGCGCGAGTGGTATTAGACTATTATTATTTTAAAACTTTAATAAAAACTTGCATGTGCAAAATCTCAGCCCGATCGGTTTGAAATTGACAAAGTTTCATACAAACTTTCATCCCTATTTTATCCCTTAGGGGTGGAGTTTATCAAAATCCTTTCTTAGAGGATGCCTTTGTCATAGTAGCTACATTCATGCAAAATCTCAGCCCGATCGGTTAAAAATTAACAAAGTTTCATACAAACTTTCATTCCCTTGTTTATCCCCTTAGGGGTAGAAATTATCAAAATTTTTTCTTAAGGGATGCCGTCATAGTTGCTATATGCATGCAAAATCTCAGCCTGATCGGTTTAAAATTGACAAAGTTTCATACAAACTTTTATCCCCTATTTTATCCCCTTAGGGGTGGAATTTATCAAAATCTTTTTTTAGGGGATGCCTACATTATAGTAGCTATATGCATGCAAAATCTTAGCCCGATCGGTTTAAAATTGACAGAGTTTCATAAAAATTTCATCCCCTATTTTATTCCCTTAGGGGTAGAATTAATTAAAATCCTTTCTTAGGGGATGCCTTCAACATAGTAACTATATGCATGCAAAGTTTCAGCCCGAACGGTTTAAAATTGACAAAGTTTTATACAAACTTTCATCCCCTATTTTATGTCCTTGGGGGTGGAATTAATCAAAATCCTTTCTTAGCGGATGCCTACGTCATAACATCTACCTCTATGCCAAATTTCAGCCCCATCCGTCCAGCGGTTTGAGCTGTGCGTTGATAGATCATACAAACTTTCATCCCCTATTTTATCCCGTTGGGGGTGGAATTAATCAAAATCCTTTCTTAGCGGATGCCTACGTTAAAACATCTACCTGCATGCTAAATTTCAGCCCCATCCGTCCAGCGGTTTGGGCTCTGCGTTGATAGATCACTATATCAGTCAGTCAGTCAGTCACCTTTGAGTTTTATATACATAGATATTTTTTTTACTTAAAACTATTTTTAACAATTTTATTTTAAGACCTAAAATTTTTAATTTTTAGTTTAAAATGGTAAGTTCTATGAAAAAATGCCAAATTTTTTCTGACTTCAAATAAAACATTAATAATTTTCGTAAATAGTCTCAAAAAACAGTGTTATACCAATTTTTTCATTAGCATTGTACCAAAGTCTAGCCATATCTATGCCACTGGTTAAATTTAAGAAACTATTTTCCAATATTTTTTTGCTATCTTAATCTTACTACAAAATTTAACGTAACATTTCAAACGGTTGCTGAGACTCTTGAAATTAGCAGAAAGAAAAAACTTCCAACATCCTGTATATTGAAAATCAAGTTTTGGGGGACATACCTTTACATGAACTTTCCGACTCAAAATTAGCCCAAAAATTAAGCATCAAAATAAGTACGTAGCAATAAGCAACACCTATTAGAAATACTCATTTTGTTAAGTAAAGTAACTCTTCCTCTTCTCATGAATAATATAATTATTTTTACCCACGACTCATAAGTAAATTGCGTATTTTTTAACCCATAACTCTGTCAGTAAGTGTCAAATTATTGAGTAGTTGTATTATAGTTTCATTTACTAAACTATCGGAGTAAGTAAATAGAAACCTGTATTATTATGTTGGTTACCTACAGTTTTCATTAAATTAAACTAACATTTGACATTTCTCAGACAGAACTGTCTGTGAAATCGAATATTTTTGACAACTTATACCAACATTTAAATTGCATATTTGTTATTTTTAGTTTTATACAAAACCATTTGGTAAGTCGTGGGTAAAGCATAGTACTTCACTCGAGAAACAAATTGCATATTTAGCTCGTTTCTTTAGCCCCTTCGCTCGCAAGCTCGCTCATGGGCCAAACACACTCGCTGTAATATGCAATTTACTCCACTCGTAAAGTAATATACTATAATTACCTAATGTGTATGTTTTATAGGAAAGGCTGATTTAGTTTAACTATTGTTGCAGATTGTTTTTTTTTAATGTAGGTAGGTTCTTGTTATTTTTGAGAAATATTTTAGTTACTTGATATCTATAGTTTATAAGAAAGAGTGTTTAGTTTAGATTTTGTCACTACAGATTGGTTTTTAAAATGTAGTTACTTACCTTTTATTTTTGAGAAATATTATTTTAGTTTTTGGGTTGTTTGTTCCGTTCTGTTTTGCGTTCTGCGAGTTAATCCACCGTTCTCTTTTGTACTTCTTATTAAAATCAGAGATTTCAAGAAGCGGGAGTATGTTGACACCATAGGTTCAAGAGTTGTGTTTGTACGTATTTGTATTTTTCCTTCCTTTTATTTACGTTAAAATTTCCTATCGGCTCGCCCCTGAATCCAAGAAACCCTTGTTCTAAATTAGCTTGTTCACCGATAGGGTAAAAATGGGCGTTTTTAACGAACTATTTTAGGCGCCGAACTTCACTTCAAGTCAAGTCTTCATGGTGGTAAGAAAAATTCCGACCCTTAGCGGTCAACAGTTAAGTTGTAGTATTTCCTACCCAATGGGTAAAACTCCATAGAATTAAACTTAATTAATTTCTTTCCTACCTAATAAGTGCATTTTTCTTTTGTTTTGTACAAGGTCATGATAATTGTATAGTGATTCAACCAAATTTATAGTTTAAGTTTCATAGTGAATAAGTGCTTTAAAAACTACCAGAGAAAGAGTAAGATTGTTCCTAATAATTCCTATTTCTAAACTGAAAGGCTTGTCTACATTTATTGTTTCATGTGTATGTATTTTCGACCTTTGTTAACATCAATAAAGTTTATACAAACTGTTGACGTCAACGTTTATATTATTTTAATGGTGAACCGGCCTTTTGAAGAATCCAGCCCACTAATTCGAAGGAAGAAATTTACAACCCCGTGTTGTGGCCCAGAGCCTCAACAAAATCTAATATAAATATATTTAAGTTAAACTATACGTTGTTCTTAAGGAACAGACGATAGGTATAAATAAATCACGGTTATCTTAACCAGATTTCTACAAACGGTACCGGCCAACCGAAGAATCACAAAATTTCTGTACGGAAACAAGTAATCTACAACTCGGCCTAGATGGGCAGCCCTAAAAGTTGGTCTAAACAACCATCTAATCAAAGAGCGAAAAATTAAAAAAAAAAAGTTTATGCTGCCCTTGATATAAAATATCAGGACACAAACAATATTTACTTACACACTTAAGAAGAAGCAAAGAAGGCTATGTTTCCATAAACTAAAATATCTCCTAGAAGGCACAACGCGGATTGCCATTCTCCTATAAAGAAAGAAAGATGGAGTTAAACCAAACTGTTAATGTTAATTTTGAATGGCAAGAAGAAAACACGGGCGACAGATATAATTAAAAATCTAATAAGCCTATTGGCCCCATTAGATCCAACAGTCACGGTAACTACGCGATACGTAACATCTAGTGTAATAGTAGCTGATACCACGACATTAGATAATACTCAACGATGGTAAGAATTGGGTATGAAATAAATAATCATTGTATTCAACTAGAAATGGAAAATATTGAATGAAAGAAATAGAAACACAAGGACGGAAAATGCCATTTTGCAAGAGCGAGTAATGTTGTGTAGCCGAGGGGCGTAGCACCGAGGCGAAACAATACGAGCACTTGCAAAACATTTCGCGGACGTGTAACACACACTATTTTTTGGTCCGACCAATTTTTATTTTTTAATATTTTCAAAAGTTCAAAAACTATTTACTTTGTGACATACAAGATTAGGTGTACATTGACATAATTGACATCTATTGCACGATTAAAAGAATTAGTAATAAGGAATGATTTTCTGATAATCGATTTCACGATCCTTAATTTTTATACATACGAATACTGTGCTAATAAGCATCACAGTTAAAATTGTTATATTGACAATATTAATATTAATATCTAATAATTTTATATAAAAATAGCAGAGACAATGAACTATTATAGTTCAATGAGAAATAATAAAATCGAGATATGTATTTTCATAATCGAATGGTAAGTAGTTGTAAATTGACATACCTAAATGTCAAATTTAAAATAAAAGTTGTGAGAGAAATTAAATGTAAGTTTGAATCCTGCTTACCTTTAGAAAAAGTTATCAGTTTAGTATATTATACACTGTTTTTAAATAAATTTAATTATAATTTGTAGTATTCATTATTTATTTTTGATGACTCACAGCGCCATCTCTTAAGATAACCTAAAAGCTACTTTGCCGGCCTAGGCCGGAAAATGTCATTTTCCGGACGATTTTGAAGTAATTAATAGTATTGTTTCTGGACGGAGGACCAAAAAAGATATTTTATCGTTGTCTTTAGTTTTGAAAGCTGCGAGTATCACACGTCTAAAATAATTTAGACACAAAATCGGTAAGTCAACATCGTTACGAAGTAACCAATGGCGGGCACTTCCAAGTGATAGTCGGCATAGTCTAACAAGACAACTATGATAAACAGAAAATAGAGATATCATAAAGGTGAAGATATAACCAATGTTTACTTGTCTTCCTTAAAAGCTCAACAGATCACTACCGGGAAGAATTCCCTGCTTCCCTAGGCTTATCTCTCGTGACAACTGATAAGGTCAAAATAAACATCATCTTGAAGAAGAATGAAACAACATCTAGCTGAAAACTGGTTTATCAAAACTTACAGGTAGTAGTTGAATTTATCAATATTCGCAAGACAAATCAAAATCATAAACTAACTAACACTCCTATACTAAGAAAAGGTTGAACACAACTGCTTCAAACAAATCCTCACATAATGATATACTAAAATCCACTCAAGCAAATAATGCTAAAATTATCTAGTACTAACCACTCTAAACCAAAGTGTGCAGAAGTACCCCAAACTAAAATACAACATATAATAATGTCTTTGAAATTTAGAAATTAAACAAACAAGAAATTATTAAACTGACATTAAGGAGAAATTGAAAAAATGTCACATCCAGTGGGACTCGAACCCACCATCACTGCCTTATACGCAGGCACGCTTTAACCACTTAAGCTATTGAATGATCAAGTGGTTAGGAAGCGAAACGTTATAATGAATTCAAATCCCACCAAATATGACATTCGTCGATAAGAAGTCAGTGATTAATTACTTCACGGTACTCTACATATAACGAGAAAAGATTTTTTCTATCGGTAAGATAGTGATTGACTTATTCACTAAACGGTACGATAGAAATAAGTGATTATTTTCACTAAAGGGTAAAATAATGACAAAATTGACGAGAAAGTAATAATCTCGAGAATATAGAAATAATTAGGTATAAGTGATACATTAACTTAACTGAAATTACTATCACTAAACTGAAGACAGAGAATTAAATCAGGGATGTGATAAAGATTAAATAATATAGGTGAACTTTCACCTCACGGACGATGACAAACCAAACAAGAAATTCCCCTAGAAAGTATATGAGATACTTAAACAGAGAGGGGAAAGGTTTCATTTAGATAGACGGAAAACAACAAAAAAAACGGGAAATACGAAATGGAAAGGTAAGTTCATACAAAATATGAAGTAGTCTGGGCAATTTTCATCATCAGATGAATTCTCTGAATCGGAATGGTAGAGTTTTAAATCTTTGATGTGCCAATTCCCTGCTTAAGAACCATTAGCATTCTTCAAGGTATAAACAAGAGGGAATAACTTCTTAAGACAGTACATAACACAAATTTGGGAGCTAACTTAGACCTAAACATGTCGGAAGCCTTGGAGAGTACTTTATTTTTTCTCCAGAGTATGTCTCCTACCTGAAACTGTATATCACGCCTAAGCAAGTTTTAAGTTTTAGAATTACGATTGTATGCATGATGAAGATTACGTTGAATTTCATCGAAAACTAGATTTAAATCTTCTATTTCTGAAAGTATTGATCATGATGATCACATGATAGGGGCTGAAGTTTGACAGTATTTGACAAAGCGAAGTACATCTCGCCGCATTTTGGGCCAATAATAACGCTCTTGGATTCTACTAAGGGTTTTATAATAATCAAAGTGAGCACACATAGGAGGATCGTGACAATAGAAGATCACATCACACAGAGGGAAAATCTCGGCTAATAATCAAAAATGCCAACCTGAGAATTTCGGAAAAAACCCATTAGCACTTAATAACCGAGTTACCTGGCTATTAGACCCTACCCTAATTAAAGTTTCATTCTGAATATTTTTAGAAATATTGCAGTTTAAAGTTAAAGTTTGTTGTTGGTGGTATTACTTAATTGTCAGTTGTCTCAAAAATCTGTGCTTTTCAAATAAAGTTTCTGATCTGGTTTTTACTGGAAATCTTAAATTCTGCAATGAAGCCTATTCCTATAGTGGTAAGTAAATTCTAAAAATCTTTATAGAATAATTCTACGTACAGTAGTGTAGACACCGGCAATTTTAGTTTGATATAGTTACAGACTTTTCCAAACAAAGTTTGCTTTCGCTTTTTCTTTAGAGAAAAAGTTGTGACTTCCGCGGATTTCCGCTTTCAAACTATATAAATATTTTTATTCAATGAGTCCCAAGAAAGGTTGAATTGAAAAATCCTGCGATAATTTGCGATTTTGCTTGAAATATTTTTTAAAAAAACTGGGTTACGTTAAAAAAAATCCGATTTTTTGTTCGGCAATTTTGTGTGGGCTTATTTCTGCTCCTTTTCCACAATATTATTCAATTCTTGAAACAAAATCACAAAATATTTGTAAAGTAACAAAAAACAACCTAAAAAAATCAAAATGGCGCTTTATGTTAGTGTAAGCTTTTGCCCAAGCTTTTGCCAGTTTTTAAGAATGATTTGCAATATAATAACATTTTCAGCTTTTTTATACAAATTCATCAATCATTTCACTTTTGTGCTATTTATGAAATATCACTTGCTTTAATTGGCTAAGAAATACAAAATCATGTGCTCATTATTTTTCATTGCAGGGTCTTCAGCAAAAAAAAACAGTTTCCATAAAAAAGCGTGTACTTGTTAGATGGCTGAAAGGCAGCGTAGTTGAAGGAAATAGAGAGCAGCGTGACTATTTGGCTGGAAAAATAAAATCTGCAATGAATTCTGAGATTTTGTCAACGGATTCTCATGACAGAATATCGGATTTTCTTTTCAAATATAGAGCAAGATGGTCCGAAGCATCCAGGAACAAGACTGCATTTGAAAATAAAAATTCCACCTGGTTAGATACAAAGTTAGAGTTTTGTGAAGGAGATGAATTGCTAGTTACTCCAAAATCTAAAGGCAGACCATCCACAGAATTTCTCTCATTAAGTGAACGCTCAAAAAGGAGACAGCTTTTATCATTTCGCACTGATCGCAGTCCAAAGGAATTAACATATGCTGCTCAGATAAAATTCCGAGCTGAAGGCAAGTTGGATGCAGCAGAAGTTTTAAAGAATGTTGCTTTTACAACCCCAACACGAGCTTCGAAATATAAAGAGGCGCTTAAACTAGAAAAAGTAGTTCCCTTGTCATTATTTGTGGAAGCTAAGTTAACAAAATTCCAATATAATTTGATAAGAAGTTCTGCTAAAAGTCACAACTCCAATATCTATCCAAATTATGAAATTATTACTGTGGCAAAGAAAAGATGTTATCCAAAAAATATAACGATCTTCGAAGACATCGCTGAAGTACCTCTTCAAGATTTGGTCGATCATACAATTTCAAGGCTGGCTGAGTCTCTTAAAGAAGTATTGGAATCTTTAAGCATCAAAGACTATAAGAACTTATGTGTAATTTTTAAGTGGGGATGTGATAAAAGTTTTGGGATGAGCCAATATAAACAGCAATTTCTTTTTGCTAATGTTTCGGATGCCAGTGTATTTTTTACTTCGTTGGTCCCAATCCAATTATTGATAAGTGACGATCCTAATTCAGCAGATAGTTATGTGATATGGCAAAATCCCAGACCTTCTTCAACAAGATTTTGTCGGCCGATTTGGATACAGTACAAACACGAAACCACGCAAATTTCAGTGATGGAAAAGCAAAATATTAATGATCAAATATTAGTTTTACAACCTACCAAAATTACCATCAAATCAAATAATGTGTGTGTGAAACATATCTTTCACTTCACAATGATAGATGGTAAGTTGTGCAACGCTGTCACTGAAAATGCGTCTATTCAGAGGTGCTACATTTGTGGGTTGTCATCTAAAGATTTTAATAATATCGATAAAGTCCTTAAACAAAATATAAGTGATGAGTCTAAGTATCAATTCGAATTATCATCCCTGCATGCGTGGATTCGTTTTTTTTGAACGTTTGTTGCATCTTTCTTATAAAATGGTTATCAAGCAGTGGCAAGCTAGGGGTACAGAGAACAAAGAAAAAGTGGCTTCAAATAAAAAGCGAATCCAGGATTTATTTTTAAAGGATTTAGGTTTGATAGTAGATAGACCAAAGCCTGGATTTGGTAGTACAAATGATGGCAATACAGCTAGGCGTTTTTTTGAAAATCCAGATATTTTTTCAAAAATAACAGGAATTGATGAGAATCTGATAACTAGATTTCGAACAATTTTGCAAACAATTTTCAGTGGTTTTGAGGTAAATACAGATCTTTTCAAAAACTTCTGTCATGAAAATGCAAAAAAGTATGTCGAATTGTATCCCAGGTATAACATGCCAACAACAGTTCACAAAAATTTTTTTCATAGTTCAGAAATCATGTCGCATTTCATGATTCCAATTGGGCAACTTAGTGAAGAGGCACAGGAATCAAGAAATAAGGATATTAAGAGGTACAGAGAATTTAATGCTCGAAAATTTTCCAGGAAACAAAATATGGAGGACATTTTTAATAACCTTCTTGTCTCCTCCGATCCCTTGATTTCAAATATGAATAAGAATTTGGCCAACAAGTTACAACAATATCCAGCAGAAGTTTTAGTTTTCCTTAAAGAACCACAGACAAAAAATAAAGGTGAAAGTGACAGCGATAATGATATTATTGAGAAGGATGATTAATTTAAAATAGTTTTAGTTTTTATTTTGAAATTAATAGGTTAGTTACTTTTAGGTAGGCTTTTGTTGTATTAATAGATCTTTTATAAAAAATAAACTTCGATATAATCCTAATTTAAAATTTCTCTTTTTATTATAATTCAAAATATCCTTCATTAAGATGATTTGGACACACCAATATTGGGTCAACTTTATGACATTTATTATATGGTGTGTATTTTTGAATTAGTTATGATATAAAAGTAGCAAGTTCTAACCACTTTTGACAATTTTGAATGAATTTTTTGTTGTGGCTAAAAGAAAGTTCTCATGGTCCACTACTATTTACAATATCAAGTAAACTAGAGGTGAAAAAGTGGACCAACTTGGAAAAGAACTTTAAAAGTGTGTGCTAATTTCTTATATTATACATTTTTTACATTTTGTTCACTTCTCTGGCCCAAATTGATAGCGCAGCATTTTTGGCCGCGGTTTCGTCCCTTTTCGCCTGTGTGCATCATGTCTTTGTGGTTTAGGTACTAGACTTTTCCACTCTATGTCATTAGTAGCAAAAGGTAAAATGGAGAGGCTCAACTTGAAAAACGGATGATTCTCGACTTTCCATTGTAAATAGTCTTTTGGACTTTTAAGAATCTTAGTACAAAGATCATCATACCATGGGCCTATTCGGTCGGTATCAACATCAAGGTAAGAGAGTTGAGGTGTTTCAAACTCTGGATTATTAATGAACATTCTACTTAAAGCATCAGGGACGATTATTGAAGAACCTTTACGATGAATAAGATCGAAAATATGTTGGCGAAGTCTCATTGCCCAACGAGCAAGTTTTCCTGAACCATAACAAGCAATAATGGTCAGTGATTACCTGAAATTTTACACCTTCAACATAAAGTCTAAAATTTCTCCATAGCGAAAATGACTGCCAAACACTCTCTTTCAGTAAGATAGTAATTTCTTTCTGCACGAGATAAGGATCTACTAGTATAAGCTATAACTACATCGAAATTATCCACAGATTAAGTAAGAACACCACCTAGATCAGTGTCAATTGCATCACATTGGATCACGAAAGGCTTAGAAAAATCAGGTTGGCTTAATACAGGAGTAGAAATAAGGGCTTCTTTAATCTTAATAAAAGCATCCTCGGCTTGATCATTCCAATCAACCGATTGTTTTTTCCTTTTTTCTTTTAGGAGGTCATTGATTGGAGAAATTAGAGATGAAAAATTATAAAACGTCGGTACCAAGAACACATGCCAATAAACCTTTTGACTTCGGTGAAAGTTTTGGGACGAGGATAATTAATCATGGCTGACACTTTGTCAGGATCAGTTCGGAGAGCGTTTTCACCTGCTACATAACATAGAAATTTAAGCTCGGACTTGAAAAACTCCCATTTATTGACATTAATAGTCAAATAGTCAAATGAATAGTTTATTTTTAACTTCAGTTAATAAAAGTTTAGTATGTTCTTCGAATGAGTTTAAACAAATAATTATATCGTCAAGATAACAAAAAAAGTTTGGCTCATATTTTGGTCCAAAAATTGCATCAACTAAGCGTTGATGTGTTTGTGCTAAATTACACAAACCAAAGGGCATTACGCCCTCCAATAATATTAAAAGCAGTTTTTTCTTTTGACAAATGGTCTAAAAGGATTTGCCAGAAAGCCTTTCTTAAATCGACTGAGCTAATAAACTTAGTTCCTTTTAACAAAGAAAGGATCCTATCAATATTTGGTAGTGGATAAGTGTCGTTGCTTGACAACTCCTAAACGAAGCATCTCATCGAGTTCATCATTTAAAATTTTTGACATAAAGAAAAGGTCTTTTTTTTTAAAGGTTTAGCGTCACCAGTATCGATACTCATCTGAGTTTTATGAGTTCGACCCAAACCATTAGTATTATTAACTTCAGAGAATGAATCAATAACTTTTTGGCCTAAGGATTTCTGATTAAGTTCTAAATTGTCGATAGTACATAAAGAAATAACCGTCAAGTCAGATTCCGTTTTGGAAAAACCTTGGAGATTTTTATCACCTCCTAAGGACCATATATTGGAAGAGAAATCCAACAAGAGAGAGAAAGTCTTCACAAACGTGTTAACTAGAATAATTGTGTAATCTAGGAAAGGGACTACTAAAGCTTTCATAAGGTGATAATGATTATTAGCTACTAAGGAGAGATCTACAACACCAGACACAGATTGATTGGTTCCATCAGCTAACGAGACATGTTGGTGTTTTGAAGGGTTAATACTTATATTATTATATTTTAAAAACTTTAATGCTTTGTTCCCAACAATAGTTATCTCAAGAAGAACAGTAAAATTACGGAAAAAAATCTTAATGGAGATATAGGGTCGAGAATCTGCAGTTTTATTTATTAACATTGGAGCTACGATTTTTGAAGTATATGACGAAAGAAAGTTCCGAACATGACTTACCCATTTTGACCAATTATCTTGTTTCATTATGTCGGATTTACTAAAACGGTAAAGGTTAAAGACTGTACCGACATAACAATCTCTTGAAAATAGTTTTTTAAACACCTGAGAAAAGTTCTATAGCAGACAGGAACAAAGTTTCTGGTTTAATTCATTTATTCGTTCTACAAAATCAAACACAGACTTAGGATCACCGTAAAATTTGACATTCCATTTTGAAAGGTTAACATAATTAGAATCAGGAGTAGTAATATAACAACTGGTGGATGTTTATCCTCAGTTGTAGTGGAACTAGAAGAAGATATTTGGGTAGCTGTAGTAGCTTTTTCCATTAATTCTTGTTCTAACAGTAGACAAGTTGCTCGAGATTCATTACAGAAGGTAATCTGATCGGTAGAATGGGATTCGAAAAGGAGGACTCGTTGAATTCTACCTAACAAGTGTGCAATTTTCGACTTGACACGACGAAAGCATGAATCGGTTGAAGAATCTTCAAATTCCTCAACTAATTTGGAGATACTATCAATGGAATAGCTAGACTCTCCTCATTAAAGTTTAAATCATCTAGGTTTAAGTTACTAATTGAATCTTTAGCTAACAATTTTTTAAGAATCTTGCGTTTATCATCAATTTTCCTTCCAGTAATTGTTCCTCTTATTTTTAGTTCATAATTAATTTCTTCAGTTGTTAAAAAGTTTACTTCAAAAGTAGACATCTTAAAAGGATTCAAGTTTTTTATTTATCAACAACAAAAAAAAATTTTTAAAGTGTGTTTCCTTTTTAAAAAAAAGTTTGATAGACAAAACAAGATTAGAATGATACCAAAATTTGATTAAAACTAAACAAGAATAACTCTTTAAAAGTCTCAAACGAAAAGATACACAGGCCCCGCACGTTGGGCACTATTTTCTGTGTAACCACCTTTTTCTAGATGTTGAAGGAAGGCTGTTTAAACTTAATATAGCATTTGATTTATTTAATTTGGGTTAAATTGGAAACGCTGTTTCTGGTGGTTGGTTTTGGAACCACGAAAAACACGATTACCCCCGAAAAGTGCATTTTTGTAACTAGAACGATACACAAGAAAATAAAGCGTTAGTAAAGACACCATTTTTTCATTACAACACAAGTGTTTTCTATTAATATTTTATTAAAATACAGTCCTCAATTAGTAATCATAAGAACCAACAAACATATTAAACATTTTTCGTCCTTCGAGCCGGATGTTTTAAAGTATAAAATTAAAGTTTTCAAGTATATGACGGCATGTGACTAGAAGCAGCCAGCAGCCATTATTCTCATTGTTTTTTGTTGTGGTTCAAGTTAAGCGTCTACACAAAAGGTAAGGTCCGACCATTCCACTTATTCTTGTTTTTCCTTTATTTTTCCATAAACATAGTTTGATTATTTGACATTTTTAAAGAATAGATGTGGAGTTAACACATTCAAAGTAGTTTGCCGGATACTTCCGGCAGTTTTTGAGCCCGCAAACCTATATATTCTTAAAATTCAGATTAAAAGGAATAAAATGAAAAAACAAATCTTTTTCACGTGTGATGGAGGAAGTTTATCCCTCATCACAAACTTTAGAAGGTTTCCATTGCTCTACCGGCTAAAAAAATTGGTTTGCGCAAATTTTTTCTAAAAAAGAATAAAATTTTCTATCGAATGATATGATAACGCAACCAATTTACGTGACAAAAGAGAAACATTAATAAAAAAAATTATTAATTAAATTTTTTAAACAATTTTCCGCCCATGTAAATCCACGCAAACCTAGCTTTTTGTGTTCGTATAGTTGCAAACTATCAATTTACATTAAAAAATTGCAATCACGCCACAAGGAACTTATTAGATCGACAGCTCCAGGACTATTACGTTATCAGTCAAAAACTCTAAATTTGTTTTACAAGAAATCATTATTATATTGGTACTTTTTTCATTAATCAAAAGAAAGTCTTGTTCGTCTTAAGTGGAAAGTTTTCCAAATAATTATGAACTTCTAATTTACTCTTTGGAAGAGGACCCGGCATCTTGGATCTTCTAGCCCAATACATGTTGTTTTTAATTTTTTTTACATCTGCGTTTGTTAACCTTTAGTTCCTCGCGTAAGATCTTCGTCGGGCGTTCGGTTATATCATCTACAGATTTTCTTTTCAATGTATTACTTAAAATTTGTCGTTCTAAATTACTATCGTTGCAGGGTTCGTGATTAGACGTGAGAGATAATTTAATCGCTGTATTACATTCTCGTAAAAACAAAAAATAATAACTACTGTGAAAGTCGACAAATAATTAATAATTCATGCAAAATCATTGTTGACATTTTCATTATTATTATTATTGTTATTATTAGTATTATTATTATTATTATTATTGGAACAAGCTAGTTAAAACATTCACAGACCATATCATTTTAAATATACATATCTGTACCTCAGAGGCTATTTTCAGATTTTGCCTACGATGTCTCGTTAAAAAGTTAGCTTAGAATAAACTACATATACGTTAAGTCCCGTAGGGTCTAGGACATTTCGCCGTTGCCGTTTCGCCGTCGAGCCATTTCGCCGTCACCATTTCGTTGTTAGCATTCCTACTTATAATTTCGGGATGATCATTACTTGTGTATAAGTTTTGAATGGTTTTCGAAAGATTATATACTATCACTTTTGCATAATGAAATTTTTTATTTTTGATACAGTAAAAACACTTGAAATTGAAATACTTTTTCTTAATATTGTTTATTTCCGGTAATCTGATAATAGTCATATTTATCTATTTAATGATGTATTCAAATTACACTTTTGTTTATTTCCTTAATTCCTAGAAAAAATAGGTTAAACTTAAATTTACAAATAATAGGTGACTATTAAAGGTTAGCAGGTACATCAGGTACCTTTAACAAATTATGTCCCTTTTTCTCATTTCTCTCTTTTGATTTACTATATAAGCGCAGAATTCATCTGAAGATTTTAGTTAATATTGTATAATATGTATATAAAAATATTGTCACGAATTTGTAAAAAATGATAAAATTTCAGACGAAACAATGTATAGTTGAATACGAAAATATAACTTGGTTTTACTAGCAACATCAGCATTTTATTTACACTGACATTTAGTATAAAAAAAGTTAGTATATTATTACGTTCTTGTAAACTTAACCAATGCCGGGATGGCGACGGCGAAACGGCCGACGGCGAACTGGTTCGGCGGCGAAGTGGCTCGACGGCGAAGTGGTCCGACGGCGAAATGGCGACGGCGAAATGGCGACGGCGAAACGGCGACGGCGAAACGTCCCAGTTCGAGTCCAGTATTCATACTAGTGATGTAAAATAACAGTTATTTATAAATCGATGATATTTAACTGGATAAATAGCCACTGTTAATTAACCAGTTAAATATCATTACTGGTTAATTAGCGGTTAATTAACCAAATTACATGGAGAAATTAGCAAAACAGAAAGTCACTGCAGACGAAAATTTAAATCTTCACGGGCCAGATCTTTGTTTCTCAGAGCATCACGAGCATGAGAAAGTCTCACCCCGCTTACCTCTTATACTGAAGTCTACAAATATTAAAAAACACATTGCCTATCTGCTAAAATTACCGAAAAATTTTGCTCTTTTAGGAAATTGCTGGCACCCAACTCGCATATCACCCTTTCCACCTAACGGGTAAAAAGTTATTAGCGGCACCCAATTCGCATCTTTCCGTGTCCACAGTAGTGAATGTTCTTCTTCAAAATGTTTTATTGTCTAAAATTAAATTACCAGTATTTTCCGGTAAATTTCAACAATGGATAACATTTAAAAATAATTTTAACTCGACAATTTCTAATAATACCGGTCTAAATGAAAGCCACAAATTTCATTTTTTGAAAGCTTCTTTAGAAGGTTATGCGGCTAATTGTATTAAGGGATTAGATAGCGTTGACCAACCATTTAATAAGGCTTGGGATCTATTATGTGCTAGGTTTAATAAGAAACAATTCTTGATGGATAATTATTTTAAATACATCTTAAATTTGCAGGTCATTCAAAGGGAAAATTATGTTAGTTTTAGAAAGATGTTGGATGATATATCTAAACATTGAACTTCATTGGAAAGGATAGAAATACCCAAATTAACATTATATGATTCCTTTATGATTCATATTTTGGTTAATAAACTAGATTAAAATACGATTAGGGATTGGAAAGAAAGTCAATTTGAAGAAAATTTACCATCTCTTGAACAATTTATCAATTTTCTTAAAAATAAGACTGATCTATTACAAAGTTTGGATGAATCTCAGGGTTTTAAAACTAGTTTTCCAAACAAATTTAATATTCATAAATCTAATTCGTTAATTCGTATTGCAGTAAAAAAAAACAATGCAAGTTTTGCAAAAAGGAATACATTCAGTTTATAAATGTTCATTGTTTAAAGGCTTATCAGTTGATCAAAGAATGCAAGAAGTTAGAAAACTTAAATTATGTAAAAATTGTTCGTTAAGCGGTCATGATAAAAATCAATGTAAATATGGTCCATGTCCTATTTGTAAAATTGATAAACATAACCCATTGCTTCACATATATCAAGTACCAGTTGCGAAACATCTGCAACAACTTCGTTTATAGTATCAATCACACTTCCTGATAAAGTTGGCGTCACTTTTTTTTTCTAACTTATCTTTTAATGTTTCACAATAATTAGGTGGTAAACGAATTACATTAGGTTCATATTGCTCAGCCATATGTACTATCGACAAAATAACTTGATTTATTATTTAAAGATTTTAGTATAAGAAACAAATCATTTTTGAAAGATGCTGAAGAATAATCTACCCCTACGTTATCTAGATAGGAAGAAATAACATTTTTTCGAGATTTAGTTTTCGGAATTTCTGTCGTGAATGGTAAGGAGCATTGTCCATCACTATGACTGAATTTTGAGGTAAATTTGGTAAGAGTTGGCCTTCAAACCATTTTTCGAATAATGTAGATGTCATGTCTTCATGATAATCTGCTGAAGAACTTGAAATACTTTTGGCCAAAAGCAGCAAACAATTTGGCACAAACCTATTCTCATTTCCGACATGTAAAATGATCACGCGTTTTTCTCTGTTTGATGGAGCTTTTACAGGGCATTTAAAAGATTGGTCGCTTCATCCTTTTTTTAAAATTTCGTGAGTGTCGTACCAAGTTTCATCAAGATAGACAATGAACTTTCCTTCCTGGCGTGCTTTATCGATTGCGTTTAAGTACACATTATGGGCCACAATGAGCCTTAACGATTCCATAATCGTTTGACTTTTAATTAAGGTTTGGTATCTAAATCCTAACGAGTGCAAAACTTTTCTCAAGGTATTGGTTGATTTATATGGATAACCGAGAACTGCTATAACTTTTTGTATAATTATTTGAAAAGAAGGTTCAACATTTCTAGAATAAAATTCATATATTTTTCTACAAATATTTTCCATCATACCATGATTTAATTTGGTAAGAGATCGTTGTGTTCTCTTTTTTCGTGGATTACACTCTTCCCTAGATACCACCTTCTTTATCGATGGCTTAGAAGTTTTTGTTAATACGTGGATATGCTCTATGACATTATAATTTGAGCCACATCAATTATACATATTTCGAAAAATCATTTGAGCAGAGGGTGAAATTCACATACCATATTTATTGGTAATAATTTGCTCGTTCTCTACTTCACTTTCAGATGAAATTTCATCTCTTAGTTAAAAATAATTATTTAAAAATAAATAAAATTTGTATTTTAAATACCTCCTAGAATATTTTCAGAAAGTCTCAAATACAAAAAAGATTTCCACAAAATAAAATTTCAATAACAAATCTAAATACAATACTGGAAAGCAAAAAAAAGATAACAGGGCTACTGATAATGAAACGCGTGCCGGACAACCAATCGATTTTAACATTAAACAGGAAAAAAATTAAAATTATTGGTTGACTTTAGTCCACGTATCAACCAATCGTTATTAGTAACTAAACAAAGCGACCAATAAAAATTGCGAATTTTTAGTATGATTCCACTTTCTCTGAAAATAAGAAATATAATGAGGAAACAAAAGCAATGTGGCCAAGCATTAATTAATGTTTATACATACTAACACTATAGTTTAATATAAGAGTCACATTTTCTGTGTGTTTTGTTTAAGATTACATATGGCAACTACTATTTTGTATTTTGTCGGCATTTTTTGCTGTAATTAAGTGTGAATGCAAAAATGACAAAAATTAAATTTGATCAATACTTTAAAACTCTTATAACTTTTGAACGGCTAGACCAATCGGATTGAACTAAAAAGGGTTCCAAAGAGTTCCATCTAACTTAGATTCCTTGTAAGTTTAAACCCATTCGGACAGGTAGAATTTGAGAAATTTCAAAAAAAACCGTTTTTTTTTTTGTAAAAATGATGTTTTTTGAGCATATCTTTTTGGTTATTACATTGACCAATTTTATAACCTTATCAGCTCTCAAGCTTAAAAAACCACGTCGAATGAAGTTTTGCAAATCAAAATCGGTTGATTCCTTCGTAAGATATCGTAGTGGAAACAATTTTTTGAAATTTTTGACTAATTGATTTGGCACTTCGAATAACATTTTTATGTCTTAAAAAACTTCGTCGAATGCCGTCTTATAAATCAAAATCGAATAACTCGTTAAAAAGTTATTGCTTTTTAAACATTCCAAAAAAAGCACAAAAACTTTGCAGTTAAAATTAGCGGGAAGTTGCAAGGATGGCCTTTAAGGTCAACCTCTTTTCGAATTTTTTTATATGATTTAGAATCTAAATCTGTATCATTTGGTACCCATTTTTGTTGTAGGTTCTTAACCTATTTTCTTTCACGAGAGATGTAACCTTAATGCGGTGAGAAGGCTTGCGTGCATTAATTATGGTAATTTAAAATCAGACTAATACATCTCAGATTATAATTAATCTTTAAAAATATTTCAAATATTTGTTAAATCGTAAATATCGAGTATCAAAATAATACAATTTAACTCATATCAGGGCAAAACCAAACTGATAATTTAAATCGATACGACGAATACATATTAACAAGAAGAGAAGAGAAATTTTGAGTTTGGGAAAAGAAGTATTCAATTGAGTACTTACCAGTTTAGAATAAAGCAGTTTTATCCCATAAATTGTAAGAAGTTCTTCATGTAAATGGTTATTGCAGATCTTGTATGGTAAGTAGATGATTAAGATCGAAGTAGAAGCCTTAATACGGTATTTAGCATAATAAAAATCGCTGTGTTTAATTTTTTTTGTTCTTTGTGTAACACTAAATTAATTTTCATCTTTAATTTTGCACATCACTTGGACTTATAAAATTGAGAATTTCTCATTATTATTATTTCATTAGAAACTAACTTTTCACAACTCACAGTCACTTAGTATTAAATTAGAATATTTGAGGTTATAAAATCATTAAATCATCAAAAGCCCGCACTTCTTTTCACCATTGGCGTTTCAAAAAAATATTAAAATTAAATTTAATAAATAAAATTAATTTTTGAATAAATTTGAGAGCTAAATTACAATAATTAATTTCCATTAATTTTGAACTCTGCCCTGATTTAAGAGCATTACGGGTAATATAAAATATAGATTTGAAATCATATAAAAAAAAGCCATTAGGACAATAACCAGAAGAAACAAAATAAGGCTGGAGAAGAGCAGAAAAATCAGAAAGTAGTGAATAACCAAACACCAAGTAGGAGCCTGGGCAAAGAAAAAACTAATAAAGAATACTTTAACCTAAGGCCTAGGATAGGAAGTAAGAATTATTAGTTCTTTTTTTTGTTTATTAATGGATCCTTACATAAGGGATATAAATTACGAGGGCTATGATACTATTGAGTTTAATAATATAGAGGAAATTAATGTACATTATGAAACTTTAAAAACAAACGGGTTTAAATTATTTCATCAAAACATACGCAGTCTAGTTAAAAATTTTGATGATTTAAAAGTATTTTTGTCACAGATAAATCAGTTTTGATATAATAACGTTAACAGAAACATTTGAGGTTCCAGATTTGAGTCTATTTCAAATACAGGATTACGACATAATATATAATGGGGGGGATATAAATCGTAACGATGGTGTTGTCGTTTTTATAAAAAGTAATTTAAGATTTAAGTATGAAATAATGCAAGTAGGATGGTGTAAAGCAATACAAATCATAATTAAGTTATCTAATACAAATCAGATACTGATCACTTCCTTGTACAAGCCACCAACAATTAAAGAGGAAGAATTTATTGATAATCTTTGGACATACTTTAAAGAAACAAAAAATACTTTAAAAATAGATAAACATGTTTTGTTAGGGGATATTAACATAAATATAAAATGTTTTAAGAGAATATAACTTTGTCTCATTAATAAATAAATATACAAGGATTCAGGGTGCATCGAAAAGTTGCTTGGATCATATTTTTTATAGTAATAATGATACCGATGGTCTGGTAGCAGCTACTTATGATACAAATATCACGGATCATAAGGCAACAATTGCGTATCTTCCTTTAGAAGCTAAAAGTATCCAAACAAACTATATTTCTAAGAAAGTTGATTTCCAAATGGTGAGAGAAGATTTAAAAAATCATAATTGGGAAAAATTTTATAACATAAGTAATTTGAATGAAAAGGTGATATACTTAAAATATGTTATAAATTCATGTGTGGATAAATATACAAAACTTATAAGTGAACCCAGCAAATATAAAAAAAGGAAGCAATGGATAACTGAAGGAATTATTAATTCAATTAAAGAAAGAAACAGGTTATGCAGGAATTACAAGGCAGATATAAATAACGCAGATAAAAAGGCAGCATTTCTGAAATATCGAGACATCACTGACAAAATAATAAAAAAGACAAAAAAGGAATTTTATAACTCGCAAATAAAAAAAAATAAAGGTAATTCAAAGGGATTATGGGAAGTACTCAATGGACTGCAGGGTAAAACAAGAAATGGTAGCAACACAAAAAAAATTGAAGCAGTACTTACTGACGAAGGACATAGAGTAACAGATCCTACATCTATAGCAAGGATATTTAATAAAAATTTTACTGAAATAGGAACGGTACTCGAAGCAAAAATAAAGACTCCAAAAACTGAATCGCCTAGAACATATGTTCAAAACAATTCTATAGCTTTAATACCGGTAACAATGCAAGAAATAAGTAATATAATTAATTCACTTAAAAATAAAAAATCTCCAGGAATGGATAATATCCAAAATGAAACTATTAAAGGAAATAATAACATATTCGCACCTCTACTGACACATTTAACTAATAAAATATTCTCGCAAGGAGAATTTCCTACCGAGTTAAAAAAATCGTTAGTGATACCAGTATTTAAAAAAGGTAATAAAGAGATGTTAACGAACTATAGGCCTATAAGTTTAATCTCGGTATTTGCAAAGGTTGTAGAGAAGGCTCTGAACTCAAGACTGAAAGAATATATAAGTAAGTATCAAATAATCTCAAATAAACAGTTTGGGTTTAGGGACGGAATATCGACAACTGACGCAATTTTAGCATTAATGGAAAAGGTATATAGATCAGTAGACTGCAATAAACCAACCCTGGTAGTTTTCCTAGACTTGGCTAAGGCCTTTGTCACAGTACATTATGGGCAGTTGTTAAGGACCTTAGAGAATACATCAATGCGAGGAAAGGTCTTGAACTTATTTGAAAGTTACCTCAAAAATAGATACCAGAAAGTTAAAGTAAACAATGAAGTTAGCAGTGAAAAGCTAATAAAAACTGGTGTTCCTCAAGGAACAGTCTTAGGTCCCACTTTGTTTTTTATATATGTAAATAATTTGTATATGCAAAGGACCACAGGACAGATAGTAAGTTTTGCTGATGACTCTGCCATTTATTACGAAGCAGATAGTTGGGATGAGCTCAAAAACAAAACAGAAACTGACCTACAGAACATTGTTGATTGGTGCACCCATAAGAAGCTTACGGTCAACTATAATAAATCATTCAATGTGCCTTTCGCCAGTTATAGTAATCATTTGCCTGACTTTGATGAACTTAGCTTTAATTATAATCATGAAAACATAAAATTATTAAAAAAGAAAGAAATAAAATATTTAGGAGTTACCCTTGACAGCCACTTAAGATGGGACTCGCATATAAAAAATACAACTAACACATTGAGAATGTTTTTATTTAAGTTTAAATATCTTAGAAATAT
The DNA here is from genome assembly GCA_964028335.1 of Altica lythri. Taxonomy (NCBI): domain Eukaryota; kingdom Metazoa; phylum Arthropoda; class Insecta; order Coleoptera; family Chrysomelidae; genus Altica; species Altica lythri. Next base: position 171,700 of record CAXIIO010000461.1, on the reverse strand, counting down.
ATTGAATGTCACTTATCTACGAATAATATACTATCAATTAGTACAAAGACTTCAATATGCAATCATCTGTTGGGGTGCTACAACACCAAATCATATAAAAAAATTGGAAATACTACAAAAAAGAATTTTAAAAATACTACATAATAAAAAGGTTATGTATCCAAACGAGTTATTCGATGAAATAAAAATTATGGACGTAAGACAACTCTATATCTATTCAGTTATTATATTTATCTATAAAAACAAAAAATTCTAAAGGGAAAGACATATAACTATCAGACAAGGGGTAAAGATAGAGGAGTAGTATACACTCACCTTGTAAAAAAATCGGTATCACAAAGGTTTTATCTCTAAGTGGAAAAATTTTTAACTTTCTTCCAGAAATGTATAAGTTATACTTATATGAAATAAATTCACTTAATCTACTTAAACAAATAATGAAGAGATTTATTATAAATAACGACAGAAAGATTATCCGAGCATTAATAGAATAAAATTATGAAAAATTATTAAAAAAAATAAAAAAAACTGCTTCACAACTAACCTCGTTGCATTGTTTTGTACCAGCTATCTGTTCCGTATTGTGTACTTTATTTGTTTACATTGTACATTTTATATTTCATTACGTTGTACCTTTTGCATTAAATACGTTGTATCTTTATATTTTATACGTTGTACCTACCTTTTGTGTTTTGAATTATGAGTTGTAGAATAGAGTTATGTGTATTTTAAAATTGGGATATTTATATGTTTAAATTACGATTGTTAACAATAAATAGATTTGGTAATCATAATATTGTATACTCCAAAAAAAATTGTGTACTTAATATGTTTCGTGACGGTAACTGACAGCTCATGCGCAACCCTACGGTCATAAATGAGGTGTCTGCTGCCTGTCACCAGAAATTATTATTATATTATGTTGTTGTAGTCTTCTTTTTTTACATAAATTCATAGAGTTACCTTTATATTGCATTAAGAAAATTCATTCAATAGTTTATAAGGAATTTATTGTAAACTTATTGGTCGAAATAAATATTATTATATATATATATATATATATATATATATATATATATATATATATATATATATTGTTATGGAATCAGTGGTGCTTCTCAGATTTGGTGATAAATTTATTATGATTTCTGATTTGCTTCCGGCTATAGAGTCGTGCTTCTTCTTTCAAAATAATATTCACTTTATTTAAAACAGTTTTATTTTAAGATTTTAACTTCAATTATAAATATTTATCAATTTTTAAAATTACAATTCTCTCTTCGATTTCAAAATTCATAATCATCCTTCTTTATCCCCCCTTCCCTAGGTAACCTTTTTTAAAACAAAATATATAAAACAAAAAATAAACAACTCTCTACACTTTCTGAAATAAAATTTTTAAACACTTATATAAAGACAGTTACCTATTATCAAATATAAAAAAATTTTATCCAATCAAATCATAACAAAATCCCCCTAAATTTAAAAATAAAATTTTCTTTTAAGACACATTTTATAATTTTAAATTTATTCCATATTTACTTTTCTATCAGATCATCCCTTACTATTCTACCTTTAATTTACAATTACTTTCAATTTCTACCCTTTTTTAATAATTTAACTTTAATTTATATAATTAATTTCTTCCCCCTTTTTCTAATATTTCCCCATTATTTATTTTCCTCTTTATTTTGAATTTTAATCTTAATTTTAATTTTGATCTCAATCCTATTTGCTTTTAATTAACTTATTTTTTTTTATAATTATAAATTATATCCTTCCAAATCTTTTTTAATCTTCTAATTTCATCACATATTTCAAAATAATTTATATCACCATCTTCATAAGGTTTCTTCTTATTCTCCTTATTGTAATTGAATTTAGCTTTATATTTAATTTTATTATTCTTATTATCATAATAATATCTATTTTTATATTTATTTCTATCACCTTCATATATTTTAGTTTCATATTTTGCTTCTTCATTTTTATAATATTTATCTTTATAATTCTTCTTATCATCTTCATATTCATTTTCTTGTATTACATTTATGTCTTTTTCTTTTTCTTCCATCTCATTTATTTTCTTTATTGTACCCTGTTTTATATTTTTTTTTAATTCATTCAATTTTTTATTTGTATTAATATTGATTTCTTTTATTTCATTTTTATACTCCTTGTTAATAATTGTTTTAATTTTTACTTCTTGTAACTCCTCTAATTATGTTTTTCTCATTTTCATTTCATTTCTTATTTCTATTTTTGTTTCTTCTAATGTTTCTCTATACATTTCCATTTGCTTCTTCATTTCATCTTTAAATACTTCCATATATTTGTTCATTTCTTCTTTAGCTCCATGTAAATCTGATCTTATTAATTCAATTTGCTCAGTCATGTCTTTTTTTATAGAATCCATATTCTTATTCATGTCTTTTTTCATAGAATCCATATTTACATTTGTTGATTCCATATTTTTATTCATTTCTTCTTTATTTTTGTTAATATCTTGTTTTATTGCTTCTGTATTTTTATTCATTTCTTCTTTATTTTTGTTAATATCTTGTTTTATTGCTTCTGTATTTTTGTCTTGTTTTTCATTCATTTTGTCTAAAAATTTAAACATCCTTTCCATGTCACTTTCTTCATGTTAATTACCATTACTTTCAATAATTGCTTCTATAATTGTATTATTATTTTTTCATCTCCCGAATCATTTGTTTCCATAATATGTATGTCATCATCTTTTTGATTATCTCCTTGTTGCATCTGTAAATCCTGTTTCTTGTTTTGTCTTCTTCTTGTTTCCATTTTATTATTATTTATTATTCAATTCATTATTATAATAATTTAAATTTTAATATTAATTAGATTTATAATATAGCTAATATTAATTTACCCCGTATATCAATTTAAATTTTATATGTCTTATTGACACTGTCAAAAATTTTCAATTTTTATAAAATATGTCTCAAAATTATGTATTCCCCCTATTTCCAATATAAACAACAAACTAAAAAACTGTCTCTATATAAGGATTTAAAAATCTTACCCCATATTACAATTTTCTAATAATTTTCAATTCTGCTTGAGTTTCACTTAACTATCCTGACTTTCCTCTATCGGCAGCTTCTTGTTGTTATTCAGTTTCTTTCCAATGGTCTCCTATTATCGGCTCACGTTGGGCGTCAATTTGTTATGGAATCAGTGGTGCTTCTCAGATTTGGTGATAAATTTATTATGATTTCTGATTTGCTTCCGGCTATAGGGTCGTGCTTTTACTTTCAAAATAATATTCACTTTATTTAAAACAGTTTTATTTAAAGATTTTAACTTCAATTATAAATATTTATCAATTTTCAAAATTACAACTCTCTCTTCAATTTCAAAATTCATAATCATCCTTCTTTATCCCCCCGTCCCTAGGTAACCTTTTTTAAAACAAAATATATAAAACAAAAAATAAACAACTCTCTACACTTTCTGAAATAAAATTTTTAAACACCTATATAAAGACAGTTACCTATTATCAAATATAAAAAAATTTTATCCAATCAAATCATAACAATATATATATATATATATATATATATATATATATATATATATATATATATATATGCGTATTAATATAAACAAAAGGGGAAAATTATTGGGCATGTACGCAAAAAGGATCAATAAGGCCACGAGTAGGAATGGTAACCGCAGACATGCATGTTTCTGGCTCATTAGCCGTCATCAGTGCGGCATAACCAAGTAGGGTATTGCACTTGGCTAGCAAAAGTGTTGGGTACTTGGGAGCAAAGGATGTTGGGGAAACATGTGTAAAGAAACATAAAAACACAAAAACAACGAAAGCTCACACAGGAGTCCTATCGCCATTTTGTGCTTTCGGCCAGCTGTGCCAATGGGTTTTCGGCTAGCAACCAGCGTCGCAACGTTGGCGAAACGGACTCATTGTGTTTGAGTCGTTCTAAGCCCAGGATATGAAATAAACAAAGTGCCAAGAAAATGCGTATTAATATAAACAAAAGGGGAAAATTATTAAATTTTGGATATAACGATCATGAACTGTTTCTTGTGTGTACACTTAATGAGTGAAAATCCAGAAATTGAAGAAAAAAGTTAGATAGTAAAAAAATTCAGTGAAACATTAACATCAATAAAAGAATTTTTGAAAATTGACAATAGATGAACAATAATGACGTAGGATATTATTCATCGTGCTATAAGCAAATAAGAGTGAAAAAAAAAGAGATATTCCATAAAACACAGGTGAAATACTTTTTATTTTTTATGCATGCATGTAATAGCTAGGTTAAGCTTAAGAGAGTTTTTTATGTAGAGCGGGGAATTCAAAACAAACAATATTGTTTAAAAATTTGTTTTCATTTTTTTTGTTGTTGATTTTTATACTTTTTTTAATATGGCAGACCAGTGGTCAAATTCTATAATATTCGTTAAGGTATCGAAAGGTAATCACAAGCGAAGCTAAACGAATACGAAAGCAATTTTTTTAGGTATTCTATATAGGGAAGTTCTGCTTTCGTTTCGTTTTCTGCCTTTTAACGACGAAATACGATAAAACACTATTAGTATAAATTTTATATAGACTATTGTACCGGCAACATCGCAATTGGCTAAAAGCTATTAAAATCACAGACCAAAAAATATGAAAATATAAAAAGAACGAAGAAGAAGGTTAAAATATAACGTTCTTTATGTAAAATTGTTTGATTTGTACTATTTGTAGTTTTAAACAAAAAAAAATGCTACCTGTTAATATTTTAATGTTTAATGAACTGGAGAGAAGAGAGCGGCTAAGGGTAAACCGAGCAGAAGCCCGCTTTTTGAGGGACAGAAGTGATCCTTTTAGTCTCGCAGAAAAAAGATTTGTGGAAATTTTTCGAGTAAGTAAAGATTTAATGAATTTCTTGTTTCAAGAACTTCACCCACTTATGGATAATGGTGAAAGAGTAACAAGATTATCCTACCAAAGACGAATCTTTACTGCTCTACGGTTTTATGCCATTGGTAACTACCAGAGAGGAGTTGGTCAAGAATATTTACTAAGTATAAGTCAACCAATGGTAAGCAGGTGTGTTGCAGAAGTATCCCAAATGATCGAACAGCATTTTGGCCCAACCTGGATAAAGTTTCCAAATGCAATGGAAATGCAAACAATTAAAAGAAAATTTTTTCAGAAATGTGGTTTACCTGGTGTAATAGGAGCTATAGACTGCACACATATTGCAATCCTTTCTCCCATCGAAGAGGAGCATAATTATATTAACCGTAAAGGTTTTCACTCACTAAATGTTCAACTAACGTGTGATACAGATTTAATAATAACCAGTGTAAATGCAAGGTTTCCAGGCAGTTCCCACGATTCTTTTATTTGGCGACAGTCCGCAGTACAAGCTTTTCTTCATACGAGTTATGAAAATGGTGATAGGAACACCTGGTTGTTGGGTGACTCAGGCTATCCCCAACAGCCATGGTTAATGACCCCTGTTCAAGGAGCACTACCTAATACCCCAGAGGAACGTTATAATAATGCTCATATTCTTGGAAGAAACCATATAGAGAGAGTAAATGGTGTGTTAAAAACAAGGTTTCGTTGTTTATTAGGTGAAAGAGTTTTACGATATAATCCAATTAAGAGTGGCACTATAACAAATGCATGCTGCATTTTACACAATATGTGTACAAAAGCAAAAATAGCTTTGGATGAACCAATTTTACCTGAACGTCCTGAACAACATAATATAGAAGATCTGCCTCTGGATGTTTTTCACGATATTGGTCAAGGAAGACAGATTAGAGAGGACTTAATAAATAGATATTTCAGAATGTGACTTAGTATATTTGTATAATTGTAAATAAATGTTTTTTTTTGTAACTAACAATTAAACTTATTGTAGATTCCAAGTTAATTCAAATTCGAGGTTAAGTTGTACAAATGCTTTACTAATAACATACAAGTAGGTACAATTTAAAATTGTCAAATATTTGGACCCACATTTTTGTAAATGGCTGGTCCGTGAATAAACTATTTATTTATTTAAATGTTTAATAATTAATTAAACACAAACTTTCATTTTTTTCATAATATATTACAAAAAAGGTGACTCGTCTTTACAGCAAATGTTTTGCACTGTAGACCTTATTTTGAAGCAGAAATTTTATTGTGCATAACTTTTAGTCGCAGTCCACAAATATATTTTTGATGAATACATACTCCTTAACTTAACATTAACTTATAACAAAAACAGGTATCTACATAATAATATCTCTGAATATCAATATATTAATAACAAGTTCTCAACTCAAATTATTACTTTTAACTCTTAAACTATATAGGTAATCAAGGAAACAAACATAGCATAATGTTATTATTGTTATTTGCACCTACAACTTAGCAAAATCATTAATGTTAATCTCCTGGACAAAAATAAGTTTCTAAAATATTGCACAGCCTCTGTTGGGTGTTGTTCATTTGTTTCAAGTTACCGTTTATTTCTTTTAAAACACCCATTGTTTCCTCATGCATGTCCTGCATGTTTCTGGTTACAATATTCCTCTCAAAGGTATTTCCAGTTATCTTCATCTTTTTTGATCCCTTAGGTGTATCAGACACATCCTTTATGGTCCTTTTGGTACCAATGAGTGACAGTGGAGGTGGAGATATTTTTACATTTTCAATATTGGTTTCATAATCATGATCTAGTTGAAAAATAGGTGTACGAGTATCCTCATCAGCTTTAATTTCACGAGTAGATGCAGAAGTTTCTGTACATGTTGATGTTTCAATACTCTAAAAAAACAAAATTTATGAGTGTATAACATGAAAAATACTGTAAGCTTTTTGGTTATTGACTCCTCAGGAAATTGTAATATTCAATAATAGGTACAAGATATTCCAAAAGGGTGGTTCACATAAAGAAGAAGTACTATATCAAACACAAACACACACAACTAAAAATACAATTTCTAAAGGATTATTTTAATTTATATTATTTTTTGTTATCATAAATACTTACGATTCCTAGTTCTGTAGTTTCTGTGCCAGTAACAGAGCTCCAACCTAATATAGCCATTAACCTTTTCTCATTTTCATTCAGAGGGATCATAGGACCACCACCCCCTGTTTTAACTAACCCCTTATTAATATCTGCCGCTTTTCCTTTCACCTTTGATTTCCAATCGGCAACTGCCTACAAAGATCGACAAGTTATTATAATATGTAGTTGGTATATTTACAAGAAATGCCATTATTGTAACATACCTTTTGCCACTTTTCGGTGTTCTTTTGTAAATAGCCCATGCTATTTAAGGTAGCACTAATTTCCTTCCATAAATCATCGTACCTTCTCTTGCCATTTAAAGAATCGAATTTTTTCGTTAAAATTACAGGGTTTTGTTCGGCAAAATCCAAAAAAGTGGACCATTGTAAAGGATTTGTTTTCAGTCTTCTCTCCATAATAAAGTACGTGAACGTGAAACACCAATTTATACTTTTTTTACATTAAATGTAAAAATGTTAAATTTTGAAGTTATTAAAAAACATAAACATAACCTCCAAAATCAGTTAAAATCTGTAAAGCGAGAGATGAAAAGCCATCGCTTTCGAATTTCATTCGGATTCTTGCTCGGTACCAACGAATTCTGTCGAGGTCCGTTCCAGAATACCAAGCGTATGATTCGGTTCGATGTCAATCGTAATCGCTTTCGTATTGGGTTTACAGAATCGCACCACAGGAGTAGTAATCTGATAGCTTTCTACAATTTAGATAAGACACGTTTGGGTAAATGACTTTTTTTAAGTTGCAAACCATTTTTTTTTTCTTTTAAACTATTTTATACAACGCTTTTAATTAAAAAAAGCAATGAATAAAAATCGAGTGATATTTAGATATTTATATATTATTTTATTCAAATATTAAATAATAAATCATAGTTTTCGCACATTGTACTAGCAAAATGAAGAGAACCATTGATTACAACATGAGCTGTGGAGCCCATGAAGAAGTTGACACTAAAATCGTATTTGCCAGTTGAATTACGATTGTACTGTAAGGATACATTTCACCGATTCAGACATTTCTATAATTATGTTAGCTAATTTTAAATATTTAAAAGCAGAAATTGCTGTTGGGATAGAACTAGGAGTAAAAAAACTTTTCTTAATATTAATGAGTTATAAAAATCTTGGTGAGCAATTTGCTATTTTATTGGCAATCTATCATGTGTTTACGGGAAACAATTATTACCCTGCTTTCTTTCGCAAAGAAAAAAGCGCCCATTTGCTATTTTTAAAAATAGTTCAGAATATTAGTCAGCCTTTATCAAACTAATAAATCATTTCAATTTACGGGAATTGACCGATAGTTGCGAAGTATTTAAAAGCATTAAAAAATTTCTATGCAAAGTATACTTAGTTAAAAGTGAAGATGTTCACAAAGCAAGATTTGAATTGTTCAAGAAAAATGCAAAAGCAAACAAGAAACAGTTATAAAAAAGAAAATTCTTGGGTGCGATGCCTCCAGCCTTCCACCTACGAAAGCAGAGTTACTGCAGCATATTAAAAGAACAGTTTATATTTCCAGTGTATGGTGCAATGCTCATATGAAACACCCATCGACTCTGAAACCAGAAGAATTTGGATAGACCATCATTGATAGAAAATACGAGTTTTTCTGGTTTGAAGGCCCCGAAAGTCCCACATTTCATGAAATTGCAGAAATGAAAGGTATTATTTTCCTTTCTATTCATTAAATTGCCCCAGCTGTATGTTATAATTTTTGTATATTATATAAACTCTTGAATGAAATGTGATCTCTTAACAGAACATAACAGAATTGAATATTGCTGACACTGATGCCGAATCAGACAATGATTCTGACAGAAGTAATAGTGGTCACGATACTAATGACGATGAAGACGGTAATATTAGTGCCTTTGTCGATGATTTCGACTGAAATATTAAATTCGTAGCTGTTCCGCCCAGGAATTATAAATAAATAAAATTTCACAGAATTTTTTTAAATTTCAAATATTGTTTGTTTATTATTCCTTATTATACCGATTTTTATACCTTATTACACTAAATTTATTATACCTTACACCCAGATGTGAGCCTGGACAATAAGGCTCATTTTTTTGTAAGTTATTAAATATGGTCCTCGTTTTTGTAGGTCAATACATTTTTTGATTACCAAATACTATTAAAAACGTTATGACATTTTTGGCCTACAGTTATTTATAAGTCCGACCCCTCCCCCAAAGTCATGCATGTTTAGGGCGTAGGTTAGGAAAAACGACCCTTTCAAATTATAGGTCAATATAATTACGTGGTAGGACTTTAAAAAAACAATACATTCTAAAAAAATTAACTGGTTATTTGTTAATTCGTTGGCAGTCGTAACTATTACATGTTGAGCGCGTAGGCCTCGCCAAACGCCCTCCTATTTTGTAGGTCAAATGTTTTATTATGTAATAATAAACTGTGGATTCACAAAAAATCAATCGGTTATCTATCACTCCGTGGAGGTTTATAACTTTGACATGTTTGACCACGGCCACAGAAAAACGCCCCACCCATTAATATTATTGCTATGGAAGTTTGTAGGTCTAATTGCAATTAAGCGATTCAGAAAGTTTTAGCCGGTTATTCTTTATGACTTTTTTTCCACGTGAAAACCCGGACTAAATATTCATTGGTTGTATATAAGGGGATGTATGGGCAGTTAAGGGGAGTTCAAATAATTTGAATAGTTCATTGTATTGTCAATCAGTGTAAACGTTATCAAGCAGAGTTCTGTGCATCTTAACAATTTTGTGAATAAATTGTGTTAAGGTCCCCATAAGTGTTTCAAATTGGTGTCAGGTGTGGGGTAAAGATACAAAAATGCCTGGAAAGAAGAAGAAGATTGGTGGCTGAGCTTAGAAGAGAACTCGAAGAATTAGAGTTGGAGACTACTGGGACCAAATCTGTATTGTTGAATAGGCTCCGTGAATACTACCTAAGTAATAATTTGGACCCTAATGTTGTGGAGTTCGATGACCCAGTTCAAAAAGCAATATCAGAACTATCACAATGAATGACGAGCCAACAAGAAGAACAAACTCAACAACTTTCCCAGCTTTCACAACGAATGACGCGCCAACAAGAAGAACAAACTCAACAACTTTCCCAGCTTTCACAACGAATGACGAACCAGCAAGAGAAGCTCTCACAACGGATGTCTACCCTACCAGAAGAATTATCCAGTTCCTTCTCCCAACAAATATCACATCTGCGCTCCGAAATGTACACTCTTCGTGACGAACAAAATTAGCAAGTAGCCATCTTACGAGACGAACAAAATCAGCAACTGGCCAGCTTACGAGACGAGCAAAATTAACAACTGACTACCTTGCAAGAAGATATAGGAGAGCTTAAGTGTGAACTGGAAGGCTGTCGTCGAAGCCAAATTATCCACCATGGCCACGGGGATGCAGAAAGGGTGGAAACCTGTTACGTAGACGTCGAACGTCGAGCAAATAGGGAGGCGACCCAGGTACGAACGACAATGAAACCCCCGACCTTTGACGGGAAGACTTCCTGCCCACATTATCTGAAGCAGAGCGAATGGACCGTCATGCCAGGACAAAGCTTTGTCCATAACCGTAGCTCTTTGAGGCGAGGCTTTAGACGTTCTGCATTCATTGACACCGAATGAAGCTGACAACTTCGACTTATTGGTGACTCGTCTAGAGATCCGTTATGGACAAACTCATCTACAACTGGTGTGCCGAATGCAGTTAAAGAGCCGAAACCAGAAAAATGAAGAGACTATCCAGGAGTTTGAGGCAGAAGTGGCAAGAATGGTACGGCTTGCGTATCCAAATGCAGCGGAGGATTTCCTGGAGTGCCTGGCGGTCCAAACCTTTATCGATGGTCTTCGAGACGTCGAGTTGCAGCGGGCTTTACGGTTGACGCGGCCGGAGTCTCTTGTGGACGCCTTGACCATTGCCCTGGAGTTCGATGCGGCGACGGAGGCCTCACGTGGAGTTGCTCGACTAAGGGAAGTCACCGGTAACTACGACCATGCCGTATATTTCGTGAGCGACGTCGAGGCGGTAGTGGAGAGGTTAATAAAGTTATCGCCAAAAAGAAGACGACCAGTGAGGTGCTGGAACTGCGAAGAACTAGGCCATATACAAAATAGTTGCCCCCAAAAAGAAAACTCTTCTGAAGTTCCCCAACAGCAGGAAAACTAGAACAGACGACTCCTGGAAGGCGGCATCGACCCCAAACATTCCTAGTGCCCCTCACACCGTTAAATTGGCAGCTCTATGTCATCACGTGGACAGATTATATGTAGATGGCCTTATTGATGGGAAGAACTTTGGCATGCCGGTAAACACTGGAGCTACAAAAACTATCGTCCGACCATCCATCATTATGCGGAAGAAGATGTTGCCTACAAGTTGGAGACTGCGCACCGCTACCGGAGAATCTGCTAGAGTCTACGGTGAAATACAGGCGAAGCTACAGTTTGGTTCAACTTCTCTTGTTCACTCGGTGTTGGTGGCTGACCTTGATGAAGATGTTGTTCTGGGCATAGATGTTATGCTCCACTGTGGTTTTCATTTGGATCCTCGCCAACGTATTCTTCGTACTGGTAATGAAGAAATATTCCTGCATCGAAGACAACTTGACAATGCCTCGATTAAGCTAATCGATGATATCGAACTTCCGGCGAGCTGCGAATGTGTCGTTACAGCGCGGTTGGATGGACCAGAGCCAGATGGTGCCCCAGCCATGATAGAGCCAAAGAACCATAACTACGAATTGGGCAAAGGACTCCTTGTGGGTAAGTCGCTTGTTAGATCCGCCAAAGAGGTACCCATCCGAGTTATCAACTTGAACGATCATCTAGTTCTTCTCCGAAAGGATACGGAAATGGAAAGTTTAGAACTAGTAACGGCCATAATTTACAAGGTAAACTTTATGGAAACAGATTGGACCAACGAAATCCAACAATTAATGACAAAATTAGATCCCTCTTTGTCAAAATTAGAAAAGAAACAGGTAAGAGATCTACTTTATCGTTATAAACCTGTATTTGGTTCTAAAAGTAAACTTGGAAGAACTGATGTTGTCCAACATAAAATTGATACTGGCGATGCACGTCCGATTCGACAGGTACCCCGACGGCTGCTTTAAGTTAAGAAGGAAAAAGCAGATAGAGCCCTTAAAGAAATGATTCAAAATGGCATAGTTGAACCATCCAGTAGTCCGTGGGCTTTTTTTGTGGTATTAGTAAGAAAGAAAGACGGTTTTGTGTCGACTATCGAAAGCGTAATGACGTGACTAAGAAGGACAGTTATCCTCTGCCAAGGATTGATGATGCCCTTAATGCTTTGGCAGCTTCTACTTTGTTTTCTACCTTGGATCTTAAAAGCGGATACAGGCAGGTTAAAATGAATCCTGCAGACAAAAAAGACTGTCTTTACCTGTGCATCTGGGTTATGGCAATTCACGTTCCGTTGTAACCTTAAAATTTCCCTAGGCTAGCTCCTGAGGGTCGTGGCTTCCTTCTGTCTTTTTGCTTAATTCCCCCCAAACAAGTTTTAAAGGGCGCCAAGTACAGACACACAAATAAAATTTCAAAAATCAGTTTTAAGTTAATTTATTACAAAATTTAATTATTTAAGCCGAAAAATTTTAAATTCCAAAATTAATTTAATCTCTTATCTTTTATTTTAGTGGTCTTTCTGTCGGAGTTTTTGGTAGCGATGAAATCAGCCTAAGAGGATGGAAGTGATCTTCCTGTCGGTGTTTTCGGTAGAGACGGAACAGTACTGCCCAAGTGGGTGGAACTGGTCTTCCTTAAGAGAACTTTCTCTGCAACAATTCCGAGAATGGATGGTCGGTTTTCCAAATGGCCGCCGACTCCCAGCAATATTTTTCAGATATGAATATCAGTAATTCTCGGTGGGCCCTTCTCAGATTTGACATTAAATCCGAGCAATTAAAAATGGAAATCAAAACTCTGACCTTAAGTAATTTCTTTCGAATACAATCGCTATCTAATTTCTCCAACATTCGAGAAAAAATTAATTACAATCTATGTTTATATTTTATTTAACATCACAAAAAACTTTTTTAACAATAGCATTGTATTCGAAAATTTAGTGTTAGTAAAATACTTTAAATAATATATTCACCGCAAATTGAATTATTATTAAAACCAAGACATAATTTACTTACCAGGTAGTCAGAAAATAAAATCTGAATCTATCGAGAATCGAAAACGAAATGAACCAGAGGAGAAATCATTCCGTCGACGAAGGCAACAAATCCCACTACCGAAAGGGCAATCGACCTTCGCGTTGGCGCGATAAAATTAAACAGAATAAAAATGTATAGTCCGGATGGAATGCTAGAAAACCAACGTTACAAACGTTACACCGTCCGTTTAGCCTCTGTAATGCTCCTGCGACATTTGAACGGCTAATGGAGAACATTCTTCTAGGCTTGTCGTGGGAAACTTGTCTAGTTTATCGAGATGACATCATAATAATGAGCAAGACCTCTAAGCAACATTTATCCAACCTGGAAAAAGTATTTAAGAGATTACAGAAAGCTAATCTAACATTGAATGTTAAGAAATATCACTTGTTTCAGAGACAGATCAACTATTTAGGACATAACGTAAGCAAGGATGGCGTTGCTGTAGACCCCGCTAAGATTTAAGTCGTTCAAGAATGGCCTATTCCTATCAACAAACATCAGATCCGAAGTTTCTTGGCTCTTGGGATCCTATTACCGACGGTATGTCAAGAATTTTGGAGACATCGCCAAACCCTTGACACGTTTGACAGAACAGGACAAGTCCTTTTGTTGGGATGAGAAATGTCAAAAGGCGTTTGAACTATTAAAGAAACAGCTGAAGTCTGCTCCTAGTCTTGCTTACCCACTTCCTGTTGGTAAGCTTATTCTGGACACCGTCGCCAGCAATGTGGGAATTGGAGCCGTCTTGTCACAGCTACAAGATGGTAAAGAAAGAGTGGTTGGATACTTCAGAAAAACTCTATCGAAAGCTGAAAAGAACTACAGTGTAACTCGGCCGGAACTCTTAGCAGTTGTAAAATCCGTCAAGCGCTTTTATAAATATCTGTTTGGCCGAAAATTTCTGATCAGAACTGACCATGCCAGTTTAAAGTGGCTACTTGGCTTTAGGAACCCAGAAGGACAGATAGCAAGATGGCACGAAAAACTTCAGGAATATGATATTGAAATCGAGCACAGACCTGGGATAAGACATCGTAATGCTGATGCACTTTCCAGAAGGCCATGTCGACCTAATTGTCCCCATTGTTTGGGCTCCTTCAAAGACTTATAGAAAAATCCAGAAGCACAGAAACAAGGAAACAAATAGTGGTCCCAAGAAATGCTGTACCAGAAATTTTAAAACAGATACCTAATAATAGTTCTGGAGGACATCTGGGTCCCACGAAAACGCTGCAAAAGGTCCGAGATAGATTTTACTGGGTTAACTGCTCTAACGATGTTAAAGATTGGTGTCGTAGATGCACCACATGTGCTGCCAGTAATGGTCCGCATCGAAAACCGAAGGCGGTAATGCAGCAATACCTGGTCGGAGTCTTTTTGAAAAAATCGCAGTAGATGTATTGGGGCAGCTTTCACAAAGCGATGTGAAAAATAAGTACATCTTTGTTGTAATGGACTACTTCACTAAATGGGTTGAAGCCTACGCAGTTCCCAATCAGGAAGCCACCACTTTAGCAGGTATATTAGTTAAAGAATTTATAAGCCGTTTTGGAGTACCACTAGAATTACATTCACACCAAGAGATAAATTTTGAGAGCAAGCTGTTTCAAGAAGTTTGCCAAAAATTAGGCATCCACAAAACGAGAACCACAGCGATGCACCCTCAGTCTGATGGAATGGTGGAACGAATGAATCAGACTATAACCAACTACCTGTCGAAGGTGGTGTCAGAGTGTCAGAGGGATTGGAATCGACATATCCAAATATTTCTAATGGCCATTCGATCGGCCATTAACGAATCAACGCGCCAAACGCCTGCGAAGGTCCTGTTCGGTTAGGAAATGAGGCTACCATGTGACTTGGTGTTTGGTTGTAAACCTGGTAAAGTTGCCCGTGAAGAATGTGTCGCCGATCTTCAGAATCGGATAAAAAATATACACAACTTGGTTCGTGGGAAGCTGCAACGGCGACGAGGCATTTGTCCCAAATTGCAGAAGAACTGAAAAGGTCCATACACCATCAAAAAAAAGATTAACGATGTTATTTATCGGATCTTGAAAATTCCCAAAGGAACACCCGTCTTGGTCCATCATGATCGGTTGGTGCCTTACCAGGGAAACCACAGTGGAGGTGTGCAGCAGCTCCAAGAAGATGGTTTGGCTGGCTCAGGGAGTGTGCGGGATCCCAATTTAGGAAACAGTGTAACGAAATATCTGACTAAGGAAAAGACCTTTTTATAAAATACTGTTTCTAGGTTATTCGAGAATGTTCTTTCTCTTTCTAGTGTGTATTCATTAGGTTTGATTTATGTTTCGCGTACATTCTGGAATATTCATTTGTTATATATGTATGGGCAGTTAAGGGGAGTTCAAATAATTTGAATAGTTCATTGTATTGTCAATCAGTTTAAACGTTATTCAGCAGAGTTCTGTGTATCTTAACAATTTTGTGAATAAATTGTGTTAAAGTCCTCATAAGTGTTTCAATACTTCAAAGTCACAATCACGGGTAGTTCTTCTAGGGTTGTAATATTTTTTGGAACGCAAAGAAACCATGAACTTAGCCATAGCTTCACATCGGTCAGACTGGAGTCTGCTACCTACCTACCTATAAGAGTACTTACTCCAGGAAGAGCATCTGCTTCTAATTTTAATTCATATCACTTAAAGTATTTACTTCAAACAATTGAGTATAAACTACATGCTCATTTTCATTTATATCAACAAATATGACCTTTATTTTTAAGTCAACGCTCTACAAAGAAGATTTAGAAACTGAACCATTAACTTAAAAGGTATCTATATGAACGTCAAATTTTTATAAGTAACTTGTATAAAAACTTCCCCACTACTTTAATTGTATAAAAAACTATCTTTAATATTACCCTATAAATATAGTACAAGTTGTATCGAAGATTCACAGCAATTTGTAAGAATGGGTAAAACTATTAAGATGTTGAGTAGTGAGCAAGTTAAAAAACAAAACAAATAAAAAGCAAAAAAAATCAGTAAGTATAGATGTATATAGTAATCATTGGTTGCATTATTTCTGTTTGTGACAAAAATTGTGAAGAGAATTTTTGATAAACTCTGACTATTTAAAATTAAGTTAAATTTTTTATTAAAAATAAATATTTTTACAGATTGCTCTAACAAAGGATGCTGATAACTTGTTGAAAGGTTATTAATTGAAATAGAAATTCCGAGTACATCATCTACCTACATCAGGTTAAGAATTAAAATTAATATATGTGTTTAACATTTATTTAAATTACTAGTTTTGTAACCACCTTTTTCTATATGTTAAAGGCTCCCCAGCAGTTCTGGATCTGGATCTGGAAATTTGGGGAGGGGCGAGCTAGTGCTTAGCCAGCTCTGAGGCCACATATGACCCATTGTCCATCCTCCGTTTGTAGGGATATCCTCACCTCAGGCTGTCACCACGCCTAGTGATTTAAAATAGGTGATGAGACTCCCGAGGGGGATCTCCCTGACATCGGCTGGTGTAAGGCAATACTCGCCCGACACGGATCTTCTGATTTCAGAAAAAGCAGAGCAGTCATACATAATGTGTTCTACTGTTTCCTCTTCTTGTTCGCAGCCTCTGCATAGCGGCAATTCTGTTAATTTCATCCTAAAGAGATGTTGTCGCAATTGGCACTGACCTGTCAAGATTCCCAAAGCTGTTCGGAAATTTTGTCTGGTCAATGCCTTAAATTTTTTTGCTGTTTCCTCGCCAGGATGAGGTAATAACTCTCTAACCAGTCTACAGTTCGTAGTTTCATCCCAGCACTGTATAAATTTTTGATGAGAGTGCTGTTTGATAAGGTCCACGACTGCGGACAATGTTAGCTTAGTAGATCGGCGAGGGCTAACATATTTGTAGCCCGCAGCCCTCCTTGCTAAATCGTTCGCAATGCGGTTGCCTTTAGAGTTCCCATGTCTTTTGATCTAGCTGAGAGTGACCACGTTATTCTGGCTGGCCTCAGTTAGAGATTGGTGACATTCAAGTACTAAACTTGAAGTGAAACGTGGTCTATTCACGGTCAGTAGAGCTTGTCGGCAGTCTGTGTATATATTTATATTCCTGCCTGTGATAATAATAATAAAAATAATAATAATAATAATAATAACTTTATTCATATTCTAATAAATCCAATAATAAATACAATACAAATCAAAAAATATGAACAAAGTTCAGTGCCGATAAGTGAATTAACACTTGTTTCGGATAATATTATGCAATTTAATAAAGAATACAGATAAGTTTAAAATTGGTTCACTTACAGTGCATTAGAATATACACTAATAATAATATTAAGATGCATGTAAAAAATTGAAAATTATGAACAACACTTGTTTTATTTAATTTAATAAAGAAATGCACATAAATTTAAAATAGATTCACGTAGGTACAATGGATCAGAATATATATATATTTTTTTTGATAACATATTTACATATATATATCTTCGTATTTTGTTAGTCGTCAAAATAATTACTGTATGTCGACCTATCAGTTTGAAATATATATAGTTTCAGTTTTTTTTTAAATTTATGAAAAGTTTTTATCGATTTTATGTTTTTTGGAATTGTATTGTAAAGCTTCGGCGACATGTATAGATTAGTATATTGTTTTACGAGCAAGGAATGATACTCATTTCCTACGAGTACGATGTTTGCAGCATGAGCTGCAGGCCAATGCTGCAAATCGTACGAGTGGGAAATGAGTTATTCCTTGCGAGTCAAACACTATACTTTTTCTACGGTTATACCACATAATTATACAATAATTCAAAAATAAATCAAACACAAAACAAAACACAACGATATAAGTTATATTATTTAAGTAAAAGTAACTATTATTTACAATATTTACAGTTATCATACCTTAAATTTATTTGTTAATTCAGAAAAATAAGCTAAAAGCTTAGTTTCTGAAACGGAATTTATTGCCTTTTTCTTTTGCCAGGTCACGAAACTTTCATATGCATTCTGGTACTTATGTTTTGAAATTTCGGGAATCAAATTCTGACAAGCTTCGTTTGCCGCTTCTCTTATTTCAGGAGGAGTTAATTCTAATTCATTTTTATCACTACTTAAATAGCAATCTAGTTTAAATAATGTATTAAAAACTATCTGTTGTACCTGTCACTACTTTATTACTGTCAACCTGTACTGTTAGTCAAATATATGAATACATGAATGTCACAGTATACTTGATTAAGTTAAAACAATAAAGAAATGAACACTTTGTGTTATCAGATAAAGAAATGAGATATTTCTTTATCTGATATAACAACGTACCCCATTTCTTTAGAGATTACTGTCAAAAAATGATACATTTGTATAATAACCGTAGAAAAACGATCTTTGTGTTATGGATTTAGACATAAATGGTACTTTATAGTAGTGTTTTTGACGTGTATCATAGGTATGAGTTTGTTGGGATACCTGTCGTTGGTTTTTGTAGTATCGAAGACTTAAGCAAAGATAAAATAATTGTCTTATATCTATTATTTCGATTTCTTTATATAAGTTGTCAGATGGGTATCTCGTTGATGTTCCTATTGATTAATTCTTTTGCAGCTATGGTTATGCCTGTGAGTTCTGACTGAACCACACTTGACAAGCCATCCATAGCCCATTTTATTTTTAGGCTTAAGGATCTAGAGTAAATTCCACATCCCACACCTTGCTTTGTTTTTGATCCATCCGTATATACGCTCAGAGCGTTCACTACGTTGGGGTCTGCTGTCTTGTTTTTTAATATTTTGTAGGTTTTGTCAAAGACAAATCTTGGTGCGACGGCATCCGTGACTGCCTGTAAGAGTGGTATCACTTTTATCGATTCCCTCCACAGACTATCCCTATAGGTGCCAGTCCCTACAGTGGGTTCGATACCAACAGTGCGAAAGCGTACCAAGGTCATCAATGCGACCTCCTTAACAAAAATATCAGCTTGCTGTCAAGGATAACACCTAAGTATTTCACTTCTGTAGCAACACTTAATTTAACGTTGAAAAGACTGGGTGCGTTTAAGCCCCTAGGTTTCGTTTTCTTCGTGAAGAGAACCATTTCTGTCTTTTTGGGGTTAATAGACAGCGATTGCTCTTTACACATGTCTCTGAAGTTCTGAAAGCCACTTGCATTCTGTCGCAAAGGGTGCTTTCAAACTTTCCTGTTGGCAGAATTACACTGTCGTCTGCGTAGGCTACTGTATAGATTTTGTCATGTTCATTGAGGCGGTGAATTAGGCTGTCTAGAACAATGTTCCACAGTAGAGGTGATAAAACCCCTCCCTGTGGACAGCCCCTCGTAACCTTACCTCGTATCTTGGCATCATTTACAGTTATTTCTATTGCACGCATGGAGAGCATACTGAGAATCCATCCGCTTACTGTTGTACGTACATTTCGATCAGTAAGCGGGTGCATTATTTTAGAGAATGTGGTTTTATCGAAAGCTCCTTCGATATCTATGAATACGCCCAGGGTGGACTCTTTCTTGTCCAATGATCGCTCGATCTGACCAAATACATGATGTAGGGCCGTATCGGTGGATTTCCCTGTTGTGTATGCATGTTGATTGGGATGCAGTGGTTTGGTGTTAATCACTGTATCCCTTATGTACCTTTCATTAAGCCTCTGTAGCGTTTTTAATAAGAATGATGTAAGGCTAATAGGTCGGTAAGCTTTTGGAATGGAGTAATCCATTCTTTCAGGTTTTGGTATGAAGACAACCGTTACTTCTCTCCACATCTTCGGTATATAATTCAGAGCTAGGGAAGCTCTGAATATTTGCACTAGGTGAGGAAGGAGCTCCTCCAGACCCCACTGCAGCAGGGCTGGATAAACTCCGTCCATTCCCGGTGATTTGAAGGGGAAGAAGCTAGATATTGCCCATTTAACTTTGTCCTCGGTAACAATGAGTCTGGCAATGTGCCAGTCCTCTGTCGAGGGTAAGTGATGTTCCTCGTTCCACTTTGCCTGTACTATAATAATAACGTTTATTCAAAAAATATAACATAATTACACAATACTTAAAAAACATTGAATAAACAGAGAATCACAGAAGTAACACTAGGTTACTTGTATTTGTGAATATAACAAAATAAATAAAAAATAAAATGAAATATGAATACCAATAATAAATATAAACATAAATAGTCACAGTCGGGTTTAATTGTCACATCATATAATATTGTCTCTGCCGGGTAAAATTGTCTTAAATCAAGATTTCAGTCTTATTCAGGTAAGTACATAATACATAATACACCATATACATAAATATATGGTTTAGGTAACAGCTAATCAGTTCATAAATATAGAATTGTCCATCGGTTACAACCCCGACAAACATTTGCACACTTACAAAAATACACATATACCTACATTGTACATAAATATACGCACATACACATACATCACATAGTAGTATTATTTAATAAATTTGAAAATGTTGACCTTTTTTTCTTGTAGTATCCATTTATTAACATGTGATTTATATAATTTATAATTTGTTATTAATTTTGTACTTAGAGGCAACAAAGCAAAAATTCTAGGAGCATAATATAATGCATATTTTTGGCCAATGGTTTTGTCACTGCGAGGAAATAGAATATCATTTCTACTACGTATATTATAAGCACGTTATTTAAAAGATATTTTAATTTTTTTTTGAAAAATCAAGAGTAACATTTTTTGAAAATTAATTTGCCTAATATCCTTTACTCATTATATAATTTATCTGTTGGATAAGAAATTGGTTTGCAATACATGATTTTTAATATCAATTTTTAAACAACGTGCAGTTTTTGTAAAAAACAATTATTTATGCCTCCCCAACCTATAATACCGTAAGATAGCAATGATTCAACTAACGAGTAATAAACTGTCTTTAATTTATTTATATTTATAAAGTCACGTAAATGTTTGAATTTTGGTAAATGTCCCCTAATTTTTTTGATTAGCTATTTTGCTTGCAAGTCCCATTTCATATGACGATCTATCACTATGCACA
Source organism: Altica lythri (assembly GCA_964028335.1). Classification (NCBI taxonomy): domain Eukaryota; kingdom Metazoa; phylum Arthropoda; class Insecta; order Coleoptera; family Chrysomelidae; genus Altica; species Altica lythri. The sequence continues at coordinate 150,397 of CAXIIO010000461.1, read as the reverse complement.
AATATTTTATGCTCTCGTTTTCCAGAATAGTAGTCTGTAATCCCACATTCAGTGCTCCAAGATTCGGTAAACCACTAAAGTAAGAAGAGAACGGTAAATATTTTGTTTTATTATAATTTAAAGTCAGTTTATTAGCTTGTATCCATTTGGATATATTTGGAAAATCATTCTCAATTTTGCTTTTTAACAAATTCCATGTTGACGCTGAGTATAGAATGGCTGTATCATCTGCGAAACTAATTATTTTACCAAAATGTGAACAAAAAGTTGTATGTTGGTACAAATTTTAATAACAAAAATTAATTGGCAGAGCGCTTTCGACAATAAGTCATCATCAGTGCTCCCTGAAAATAAGTAAAATCAATTAGTCACTGTTGTTACGTTTGACTAATAAGAAAAGAAATTAGAAAATTATCAAGAGAAAATTTGATTTTTACTTACTTGTCAGAGACCAGACTGGACAATAGATTAAATGTAAATAGAAACATCCAAAATTTTTTTAAAAAACAAGACGATACCAAAAAGGTAAAAAACTTATACGCAAACTAAACTTAAGAAATGAGTGCATACAATGGCGTCGGATAAATACAGCCCAACCCAAGAAAAGAAGGATAGTGAAATGTCAATGTCAAAATTGTCGAATGTTGAGACAAATGTTAGGCATATTTATACGATTTGCTAAAATATCTAATGTACAATGCCACATTAATACTAATAATATTAAATTTTTTTTAAAAGATTAAAAGAAAAATATACAATTGAAAAATTAATAAATTAAAACATTTTTAGATGTTAGAAGTAAATTGTTATTTATAATAAATGTGAATATTAATCGAAAAACCTCCTATGTAAAGGAGTGAATCCTCTGTTAAAAGAAGATTGTTTGTTGACACAATTTGGACTTTTCTTTTTTTCTTTTAAAATTTCCAAATCCTCAAACATATCAAGTTTCAAAAAGTTCTTATCTGAAATGTTATGTAAAAGAGAGACATCTTTATCAATATTAATATTATGTTGATTAAATTGTAAATGATGTGCAAAAGTAGAAGAATTAATATTATTAACATGTTCGGAAACCCTGGTTCTTAAAGATCTACAAGTCCTTCCCACATAAGATGCGTCACAATCAGAACAGTTAAGCCAATAAACTCCACTTTTGTCCAATGTGCTTAATGGATCTTTGCTATTAACAAGTAATTTGCTAAGGCTGTTGTTAACTTTGTAAGAGATTTTAATATTTTCAAAGTTATCTGATAAAACCTTTTGTAATTTAAGACAAAGATTATGGTTGACAAAAGGTAAAGAAAAGTATTTATTAGGTTGAGTACCGCCAGATTGATAGGCCAAGCGTTCAAGTTTCCTATTCTTATTCTTTCTAAGAATACCATCTATAACATGGATTTCATAACCATTGTTGACAGCAATCTGTTTTATGATATTTAATTCTTTGTTATAACTCACTGTTGACATGGGAATATTTTCCAATCTATAAAGGAAGCTATGAAAAGCTGCTAGTTTATGTGAAATTGGATGAAAAGAAGAATTATGAATAACATGATCAGTTTGAGTTGGCTTTCTCAAGATACTGAAATCAAAGACATTGTTAGATCGATCAATGGTGATATCTAGGAAATTAATTTTAGACTCAGATTCTAGTTCCATGGTAAACTTAATATTCGGATGGGCAATATTGATTTTGTTAAGCAAACTACTAGCTGTGGAATGGTCACCTTCAATGAAAACCAAACAATCATCCACATATCTAAACCAGTGTAAAATTTCGGAATGTTTTAAAATGATAGAGTTCTCCAAATTGTCCATAAATAAGTCAGCAAGAAATGGTGACAAGCAACTGTCCATAGCTAAGCCATCTGGCTGTCTGTATAGTGTGTTGTTGAAAACAAAAAAGTCTTGTGAAAGACAAAGATCTAATATTTTGATAATTATGTCAGTTGTACTATGTGAAATGGACTTAGAAATTAAAAGATTTTTTACTAAAGTTATGGTTTCACACTTTGGGACTGAAGTAAAAAGATTGCTTACATCAAAAGAAAGCATTGTTAAATTCTGATCTAATTTCACTTTGGCTAGATTATTAATAAGTTGAATAGTGTTACTTACCGAATTTTTTGGTTTAAATTGTGTTAAGTCGGCAATTAGTTTTAAGATGAACTTCGAAAGAACAGAAGCAGGAGTATTGACGAAACTTACAACTGGTCTGATTGGAATATTATCTTTATGTAGTTTAGGTAACAACCTCGGTGTTAAGTGATTGCTAGGTACCTTAAGAAAAGGAGCATCATGTTCACTAAGAAAATTTTCAAAATCTTTGATTAGTCGTTTCAAGTTAGACACGTATTTTTTGATAGGATTCTGAGGTAGCTCTATGAAATTGTTTTCCGAAAGAAAATTAGTGACTTTGTTAATGTAACAAGTTTTATCTATAATAACTACACAATTGCCTTTGTCAGCTTTAGTAATGACAAGATTGTGGCAAGATATCTTCTTCTTTAAAGACTTTAATCTTTGAAAATTGTTGTTAATTTTAGAAGAATTACTAGAATAAAAACTTTTTGAAAAATGATGTGCTTTTTTGTTATATAAGATATTGTAACAAGCATTTCTAATTGTGTTTTTTTGTGAAATATTACTAGCAAGTTTCTCAATAATAATATCAACTTCGATAGCAAGACTTTGCAAATTAACATCAGATAATTCTTCGTCAAGTGAGAATTTTAGCCCTTTATTTAATAAATTAAGTTCATCATTGTTGAAAATGATGTTGGTAAGATTTTTGATTCTAGGGTGGAAGTTAAAATCGGAAAATTTCGTTTTAACCGAATTAAGTCTATTCATATCATTGTTAAACTTATCCCTGATGAGGTGTTGCAATTTCTTATTGAGCTTCTGATGTTTATTCAAATTAATTATGTTGACTTCATCTTGCACATCATTTAGAAAATTTATAAGATCTTGGTGATAGAGTAAGTTGACTAAGTCGTCATGAAGCAATTTCAGCCAACTCAAACTGATCATGTTATTCATAATTCTTCTTTTCATCCAATTTCACATAAACTAGCAGCTTTTCATAGCTTCCTTTATAGATTGGAAAATATTCCCATGTCAACAGTGAATTATAACAAAGAATTAAATATCATAAAACAGATTGCTGTCAACAATGGTTATGAAATCCATGTTATAGATGGTATTCTTAGAAAGAATAAGAATAGGAAACTTGAACGCTTGGCCTATCAATCTGGCGGTACTCAACCTAATAAATACTTTTCTTTACCTTTTGTCAACCATAATCTTTGTCTTAAATTACAAAAGGTTTTATCAGATAACTTTGAAAATATTAAAATCTCTTACAAAGTTAACAACAGCCTTAGCAAATTACTTGTTAATAGCAAAGATCCATTAAGCACATTGGACAAAAGTGGAGTTTATTCGCTTAACTGTTCTGATTGTGACGCATCTTATGTGGGAAGGTCTTGTAGATCAGGTGCGGCTATAAATCAAGACGATTCCATACACTGTTGCCGGGTTGTCCTGTTATTAACTTGTTAGCAAATGACACAATTGACAATATTACATAACCAAACTTTGTTTTAGCGCGATTTTTATTCTTAAACTGAATACATAAAAGAGCGAATCTAATCTAATTTTACTCATTATATATTTTAATATTATATTACTAGCTTTGTTTCTAGCAATATAATAATATTATAATAACGAAGAAAATGTCTACAGTTTGTAAAGTTTGTTGTAAATCTTTTTCAACACTTGGTAATTTAAATAAACATTTAAAAAATGTTCATGAACTTCAAGAAAAAAATATTTCCCATGAGGTAACCCGTTTTAATAGTAAGTGTTTAGAGAAAGGATGTAACACTTCTTATAGATTTATTGCGGAATTAAGGCAACATTTAGAAGACAACCATAATATTTGTATGGAAAAGGAAGTTTTATATTTTTTAACAGTTGAGGGTAGCTACAAATTTAATCTTATTAAAATGCTTATAAATTATAATAAATATTTTTTTTAGAATTTGAATGCTGATATAATAGCTTATGCCAATATAATAATTTAGATTTCTTTAAATGCAAACAAAAAAAATGATGAAATCATTTATTTTAATTGCAATAGATCAGGTAATCTACAATGTAAAAAATTATTCAAAATTAATTATGTTTACTAAATATTCTCGTTTAAATTTATTAATTAATATTTAAGGACAATATAAAGAAACTGTTAAGATCAGAAAAAGGGCCTTAAAGAGTCAAGGATCTTGCAAAATTGGAAGCCACTGCACTAGTCAAATTATTATGACTATTGTGGATAATAAAAAAGATTTGTGCTACATTTTATAAAACCCATTATGGTCATAGTATTGATATTCAACATATACGTTTGCCCAAATCAACTCTTATTAATATTGCAGCTAAGTTAACAAGTGGTGTGTCAGCTACTAGGTAAATATATCTTTAAAAATAAAATAATTTTTTAATACCTAATACCTTTTATTTAGGGTTTTGGATACATATAGAAGTGGTTTTATTAAAGATACCTTATACAGATCAGATTTAATGACTAGAAAAGATATAAATAATATTAAAAGCTCTTTTCATATAAATTTACAAGATGGAGTACGTCATGAAAATGATTGCATAAGTGTTGATTTACTTATAAATGAATATAAAGAAATTGGCGATGGAGTTTTATTATATAAAAAACAAGGTGAACCTCATCCAAACCTTAAACTAGAAGATTTTTGTGTAGTTTTTATGAATGAAGCTCAGAAAAATATAATGGAAGAATTTGGAAATTCAATAATTGCAATTGATAGTACCCATGGCTTAAATAACTATAATTTTGAATTGACTACGGTGATGGTGGTGTATGAATTTGGTGAGGGGTTTCCAGTTGCTTGCATGTTTACAAATAGGCAAGATACTCTGATTCAAGAGTTGTTTTTCAATAGCATTAAAATGAAGGTTGGGGTATTAAATCCTAAAGTTTTTATGTCCGATATTACACCAATTTTTTATAATGCTTGGACTTCCGTTATGGGTGCTGAGGTTGAGAATAGGCTTTTGTGTTCTTGGCATGTGGATAGGGCCTGGAGAACTAATTTAACAAAAATTCCAAAATTAAATTTGAGGAAGGATGCATATCAAATGCTGAAAGTTCTACAAAATACTTTAAATGTTGAAGAATTCGAAAGAAGCTTGGTTTCTGTTGTTAAAATTTTAACAGATGATGGGGATACCTGCATTTTTGGCAATTACTTTAATGATAATTATTTTACCAATCGTCATATGTGGGCTTATTGTTATAGGAAAAAATGTAGCATTGTAGCATGTCCAAAAAACTCTATGCAAAAAAATTTTATTTTTTATAATTTCTTCTTACTCAAGCCGACCCTGATCATTTTACCTTCCAGAAGTTTCTCCGCTGTAACGAACTTTAACCGTCAAACTATTGATTTTTTAAGACTAACCAATCAAATCTCGTGAATAAGGTCACGCTGCGTAAGTGGGGTAGTTTGAAGCGACGCGGGTTACTTTTTTACCGGGATTTACAATTTAGTCTAGCTTGGGTTTCTGTGCTGGCAAGTCATTATGTACAACCCCTAGATTCAAGTACCGGCAAATTTCCTTTAGATTTTCAAAGAATTACTTGCTATTTAGTGTTTCTAATTAAGTTAAAGTCAGTAAATGAGTGTGGAACCTCTCTGATGAAAAAGCTGTCATTTATTACCGAAGAATCACTAGATTCTACTGTACCGTATAAATTGGGTGTGGCCCCATTTAATTCTCCTATCTAGGAATCAAACTGTAAGTTTTTTTATTATCATTACTATTGCTTAACTACCAGAAAAAGAAGGGATACCATTTATTTCTTTGGCACAAAAACTTAATTGTAATCCGCATGAATAATATCCAAGTGTGGGTAATTAACGTAAGAAGTGCTCATAAAATCCATAGTGCGACCGGTTTTTATAAAAAACCCGGTACCTTATCTACAGACTCCAAAAGTGTGAAAATTTCGAAACAGTTCGTCGCATACATGTTTCAGTTATCAGTGAAAGCGTTGCGCAGAGCCTGATTAAATATTTTTGTAACACATTTATGGTGAATTTTTGGTTTCTTAATGTTTATCTCAATTTAATTGTTTTAACTTAAACTAGTATATGGTACCCCCATCTTTTACTCGAGTAAAAAATCTTTTAAGCTAAAAGTGATTTACTATTTTTTATTAAATTTTGATACTTTTCAATTTCTTTTTCACATCACATTCTGCTTAAATGGGTACACATAAATAACAATATAAAAATACTTAGCTGTTATTGAATGTGTAATATTGTTTCTATATGTGATTAAACACTAATGTGTTTTACTGTATTTTACCTTATTTTATTTGTTGATATTTTATATATCTATTGTTTCGTTCATCTGTTTGACTTATTACTACACACAGTAATAAATATTGTTTATTGTTTATTTATATGTTTTATTTTCTGACCTGGTGTAAGTTAGTCTGATCTAATCTCATCAACAACACGAATGAGACGTATTTAACTCATAAATCTTAGCTTTTGAACTCATTAATATATATGGAGCTGTTGTGATAAGTAAGAACAAAAAGTAAGTATAACTTTCTCTTTCTAGCTTTGCTAATAAAAGTGTTTAATTTAAAATTTTAACCAGACATCTACCGGTTTACTCAATTTTACCGCACCTTATCTTATGTCCCTTATATCTTTCTTATTTTAACTTTATCTACAACATCTGATAAATCATTTTATCCAACATATATCTTTATTTTTTTTCCATCTGGGTTTCTTATATTTCCCCATCCTTATGATAAAAAAAATAAGTGGCGCCCATTTACCTTCCCCCGTTTTCCATCATTTCTCTCATTTTCTCTTTAGTCCCTTTTAAATTCTTATATCTTTTCTTTTCCTAGTAAATATATCCCCTTAAATCTGTCTAGTAAGATTTCATCGAGCTCGTTCGAATCCACGCTCGCTCTCCTCCTACCCCCTGAGTGCCGTTCGCATTTGTTAACCTCGATAAAACGAGCCTTTTAACATCTTGAGAAAAAAGAGGTTACACATTAATTTGACGCCCACAACGTGGGGCCCGATGACAAAATCCCTATTTTTCCGACAATAAAATTACACACTTTTAAGATCAAAATTTTCGTTACTTTTTTCTTATCACAATGGCCAATTTTGAGGTAACTTTTCTAACAGCAGATGAAATTAATTACGAGTTAAAGATCAGAGGAACAGCCACCAACAGAAAAATAGAGGATAAAAGGAAAGTCCTCAAAAGATTGTTAACCAAAGAAACAAACGGTACGTTCACTTTAGAAAACATTAACTTAGAAGACGAAAAAGTAGCAATTAAAAATTCTATCGACAGCGTTTCTAATTTAATCGAAGAATTTGAAGGTTCCGCTTCAGATTCATGTTTTCGTAGAGTAAAAGCTAGGATCGCTCACTTGTTAGGCAGAATACAACGTTTACCTTTACCTGAAAATCCTTCCGAGGATGATGTAAATTTCCGCGATGAATCTAAAACCACTTGTCTTCTTCTCGAACAAGAAATGATAGATAAAACCATTCCCTTCAATAATTCACCTTCTTCTAGTTCAGTTCCGAATATAGATGGCACAGTACCTATAATTAACGTCTCTACTCCCGAAATTAGATATTTAGATCGTTTCCCTTTATCGAAATGGAATATTAAATTTAACGGTGATCCTAAAAGCGTTTTTGAATTTCTAGAAAAAATTAAAGAACTAGCTGAATCCCGCAACATCCTACCTGAAACCCTTTTTCAATCAGCGGTTGAACTTTTCACCGGGGATGCTTTAATATGGTTCTCCAAATGTCACTGTTTCTACCTGCCCCCGATGTTCAAAAAACTAACTAGGGGAGAATGTCGTATCGGTGCACTCTCTCTTTACCGCCCTAGTAAAACCGATATCAGTAGATGAGCTATACGGACACGAGCTATTTTTTTGAACATAACCTCACTTTTTTTTGAGTTAGCTGCTTACCCTAAATGTCAAAGGCCATTGAGTTGGCTGCTTGCCCTAAATGTCAAAGGCCATTCTTCTTTTTTTTCAAGTGGCCTCTGACAGTTGGCACAAACAGCCAATTCTTCTTTTTTCGAGTGGCCTCTGACAGTTGACACAAACAGCCAATTCTTCTTTTTTCGAGTGGCCTCTGACAGTTGACACAAACAGCCAACTCTTCTTTTTGTTATATTTTTGAATTTTTTCGCGCTTCGCTGTCATCATACCAACTTTTCATGCATGCAACCAACATTACACAGTGCTACCAACTTTTGTGTTATAACAATTTAATTAAAAAAATTCCAACCAAGCAGAATCGAACCCGGGTCCCCCCGTATGATAAACAAATACGTTAGCCACTACACCATCGCAGTATTTAATAAAATTTGACAAACAATAGTAGAAAAAAATAATAAACAGGTCTTATCGCAATAAAGATAACAGACTTAGAAATATTTTAAATTAGTTTATTCCAAAAGAATTTTTTATGTATGACGTATCATTGTAAAGGGGTTAATGTATAGGGTAAGATTAAGCGTCAAAAAGACCTTATTGATTAGGCCAAAAAGGCATTAACGTTGTATCTCGTAAACGGCCGAACGGATTTCGACGTATGACGTATCATTTTAAAGGGGTTGATGTATAGAGTAAGATTAAGCGTCAAAAAGGCCGTATTTATGCTGCCAAAAGGGCATTATAGCTATATCTCGTAAACGGCCGAACGGATTTCAACGTATGACGTATCATTGTAAAGGGGTTGATGTATAGGGTAAGATTAAGCGTCAAAAAGACCGTATTTATGCTGCCAAAAGGGCATTATAGCTATATCTCGTAAACGGCCAAACGGATTTCAACGTATGACGTATCATTTTAAAGGGGTTGCTGTATAGAGTAAGATGAAGTGTTCAAATCGTCTAAAATATTAAAAGCACGTGACCTTGGTGCATAAGCAGGTTCGCGATGTGTGTGACGTAATCGACTGATGTGTTAGAGTGATAACAGACTTTGCTTTCGCAATTAAGAATAAAACATATCATGGAAAATATTTAGTTTTAGAATGACTTCGAGAGAATACAGTCAAAAACTTGAAGAGTTTTGTGAAAATATAAGAAAATTAAATAAACAAATTTGTATGTACGAAGACCAAAAAGAAGTGTTAAAAAAGATTGAAAATTTAAGTTTGTGGGACAAAGTTTTTGAAAAATATATACCAACATCATCAACGCCCACAAGACGAATAAAACCATGGCCTTGCTAAAAGCAAATTTTGTTCTTTTAACAGCAATATTAAATAACATGCTTTATGTTAACGTTCCACAAAACGTTGCACATATTGGTGTGTGTTTAGACACAAACGGAACAAAACAAGAGTGCAATACATGGAAAATGATGAGTCTGTTAACAGTCAATGATGGAAAATTGCCGGTGTTTGCATTGAATTTAACAGAATCACCTCTCAACTACAAACTAAAATTAATCTTTAACGACAACTCTGAAGGAGTGGGGGAATGGCGATCAAATCTTCAAATCCCAATGCAACAACTAGAAATTACTATGGAGGATCCAATGCAACAGCAAATATGTCAAGTAGTTCAGATAACATGGGCAACGTTAGTAGGAGTTTACTTATTAATTCTCAAAATTATATCAAAAGAGGTAAAAAGAAGAATGAAGCGATGAAATGTATTTTTAAATAATAATAATAACAATAAATATTTGTAAACTTTTAAAAGGTGTTTTAATAAAAAAAACCTTATTTTTTTTTTTTTTTTTTTTATAGCTTTATTTAGGTAATACAGTATAATACAACCAATTATACAAAGAAAGAATATTATTATATGCACACATAAATTTACCGTTGGCGTGGTGAGGACATCCTGAATATACAGCTTCAAAATTTTTTGTTGCACAGGGTGTCCCATCATAATTTACAACATCATAAATTAATAGATGGAGTCCAAGTTCTTCACATTTTGCTTTTAAAAAGTCAATTTTTTGATTTCCTCTAACATAAATCAAATCAACGTTGCCAAGTAGGTGTTTCTCCAAAATTACATTGACATCGGAATAATCTACATCTCCAGAATCGTATCGTATTCCATGCAAATTTTTTTCCAAATACCGCGTAGTTTTCTTGTCTTTAACAGTCAACTCGTGAAATGGTTTAGGAGGTTTAAATAAAAAATTCGATTTTATATCACCAATCTGAATAGCGACTTCTTTTGGATAAAAAACTTCATCGATTATAAATCCTTGGATGTCGACTACTGCAATTCTCATGATGACGATGACGATGAAACTTCTTTGAAAGCTGAGCAAATACTAAATAGTTAGCAGTTTATATTATATTTTTAACTACTTCCGTTAAGGGATAATGCTCCAATAAACAATCGTGAATTATGATACAATATGCTTTAGTATTTTTGGTAAATCCTTTGTCGGCATCAATTTCTAGTCGTACATCAACAGTCGATGATTTCATTGATTCTTCTTGCTTAGAACAATCGATAACAAACAAAGCACGATTTCGAAATGCTAGAAAATCCATTAATGGTCGTTTCATTGATACTCTGTTGTAACTGGAATTGAATTCGCTGTAGTTGTAATGAGCTAGCGCAAAGTCGTTTTTTTCAAAATCAAGTTGCATCCTTTCATTGGGAAAATATTCACCATTCAATGCGAGTCTGAGACCTTGTAGATTTACATGATCAAATAAAGAAGGATCTGCAGTTTTCAGATTTCTCCTATCAGTTTGGAAAAATACAATAACAAATCGAGGTTTTTCTATTGCAGACGTTGTTTTAACAGCCCAAATTTCTTGTTTTGCTCCTGTGGTCAAAGATGGTAGCTCATGTAGTTCCCATTTTCTAAACGGAATTACGATTGGACGATCGCTTTGAATTGATCGCATCAATTGTTCTTTAACAAAATCATTTGGATAAATATGTTTAACTTTCAGTTCCATCGAATGAATCATAATCTGTACGGTTGTAACAGTAGGTACGTTACCGGTACCTGGTTTTTCTGTTACAATAACGCTATCGAGATCATTACGAGCTCGAACGAATCGAATCGTTTGTCGTCCACAAGTTATCATTGGGTAATCATTGAAAATGTTGAAGATGTGTTTAAGCGGCATTAGTAAACTAAATGACTTATCAGCAGGATTGAGAATGGGATTTGTGGGATAATTCCAACCGGCAATGGCAAGGTGGCGAGAATCTTCTTCATTGTAACATGTTAAAGCTCTTACAGTGCTAACAATTCCAGGATCTCGAACTGTTTCTATCTCTCTTGCACTTTCGGTATACGTACACGAGTCGAATAGAAATGCTCCAAAGTTTGGTGTCAAACTAACATCGCCATTACCAGTTACATCCAATTTTCCTTTAATAGCCAACAACGTATCATGCATTGCAAAGAATGAGTCCACCTGATTTACACTAAATTCTACAATGTCGCTGCAGCTAAACGATTTGATGAATGGTGTGTAAGATCGGTATTCGGATTTTCTAATCGATTCATCCTGAGTCGGTTCTCGATAGAGATCAAACATTGGATCTTGAATTGTTCGTATACGATTCATTATTATTGTTAATAACTTTGAAACCAAGAGCTTTCAAAAATAAAACGTTGTCTCTAGTAAGTTGTCGTCGTCGTTGTCGTTGTCCTACTGAACACTTTAACGACTTGTTCAATACTGCAGGCTTCTGAAAATATGAAGGTGCTATATAGTTGTTGAAAATTAATCCCATTCTTTCAACTCCAAACCCAATATGCTTCTTTCACCTTGAAAATTTACAGGTCTTGAATTTTGATCCAATGCCAGTATAGTAATATTTGTAATCTCAGGTATATTAATCACAGGTAAATACGTGATATTTTTCGGAATTTCGTCGATAGCGTAACCAGGGTCTACAGATATACCAAACTCGTGGATAGTGTGAGTAGGTCTGTTGTTGTAGAAGGCTCCGGTGGTAATGTTTGTTTCGAAACGAATCGTTCGTACTTTAACAATTTCCACAGGTAGATCGGAACTATGTCTTACGTTCGGTTCCAGAATTCTCTTTGAGAAACCCAACATTCTGCCTATACTGTCTTCATGCTCAAAATTTATTGCATGTTGACTACTGAATATTTCACACTTGAGTGTATTATTGTTGGGCTTTAATGAAAAAACGTCTTCAATCTTTGCATTTGGTGGTATATGTAGTAAATTTCTAATCGTCTCTTCAATATCGGAAATTTCATAGCAACCAGTATTTAAGGTTATTTTCTGCAATTTAGTTTTATCGTTATTTTCGTAATAGTAAAAAGCATTACTGCCAATCTCTACATTCGGTATACTGTTGTACGAAAAGAAAAACAGAAATGCCAACTTGTATTGTTTCCTCGGATCTAAACTTAACGGAACCGGAGGAGTCCAATCAAATTGATAATCACGACTCTCTAGCGTCAACAACATAACTGTTGGAGGTTAAACAAAGAAATAAAATTGTATATCTTTAACATTTATTTAAATAATTTTTTACAAGTTCATTACATTTTTCTAAACCTAGTTTACATATATTGCAATTTCCTTGTGATTGCGCAGGTCCGTCAACATGGGTGGTCCATTCAGGACGATTATGATGTACAAAGCAGGGTAGGCAGGTTCGCAATTCAAAATCCAATCTATATTCAAGCGGCAACTTGCACCAAACTTGTAATAATTCACAAGGTTTTGCGTACCTTTTCAAATAACATATAGGAAAACAAGCCAATTCCTGTTCAGTAAAGTCAATCAGTTTCTTTTCACGATTAATGTACGCCAAAACTGCCTCCATCGTATAGAAATTCTAAACAAAGATTGCCGCAATTGATTTGATTAAAAGTCTGGTAAGGATCGTGGTTGTAAACAATTTTCGTTGCAGGTCCCAGATACTGTACAAGTTCTTTCGGCGGTTTCAACTTGCCAAATGAATCAAAATATTCCACGTTATTGTTAATCTTCCGATACGCCACCCAATGAGTTCCATGATTTTTGCTTTCATCCAAATTTAGGATTGCGCATTCGCGTTGAACAGGACCGGTTTTAGGCAATGTGTCTCGCATAAATACACCTCTAAAATTTGGGATTTTTAGACGTTTAGCATATCGTTTTAGTTCATAATCATACAATCCTCGATTGGGTAGCTGAATTAGTTTTTTTGCTTTTTTAGAAAGAGACCGAAACCTCCTCTGGCATTTTTTCGTAAATATAGTCCTTTACCGAGAGATTCCATAGCTTTGTTATGTCGATGTTCTTCTTCCAATTTTTTCTGTGCATTTTTCGCATCAATCACAGTTTTAGCGATTCCAGCAGCTCCACCGGATAACGCCCCCAGTGCACTTAGTCCAGCAAATAACGGAATTAACGGTAAAAAGCCTCCAGATTTTGGTTCGATGGGAATAATCCTAGGTACTTTAACCTGTTTTTTTCCACCAGCATTTTGAACAGCTACCCTGGCTGCTTTAAGAGCAACACTGGTTGCTCGTTTTAATGTAGCCAAAGGACCAGCTTTTTTTATATCTCTTTGTATTTTACTTATAATATTGCGTTTAAACGATTTGGGTTTCCTAACACCCATGCCAAGTTTACGTTTAGCTTTCATTGCGGTTGTGGTTAGCCAAGCTGCAGCTTTTTCACCAACTGAAGCGTCCTTGGACTTTACTATTTCCCACGCTTTATTCTCCAGAATCTCGTCTGCTTTATGTCTTTCCGCTAAATCTTTATGTTTAGAATATGCAATGTCGTGTTCTCTGGCTGCGTCGTCAAGCAGGTTAACCCCCGTATCTCCACGTGCAAGTCTTTTATGTAATTTAGTTCCAGGACCCAAAAAGTTGTAACTAGGATAATGTAACTCAAACGGTAGATTATTAATTAAACTGTTGAGCACACCTTCACCTTCAAACACCAACATGAGAAATGAAATAATTTAAGAATTACTACTCTACTTATACATTGAAACATTAAAAAACATGTTAAACAATGAAGATCATTCAACAAGACCAGACGCTTCCGATTGAAAATTTAGATGAAGGAAACGATCGAATCGCTGCCAGTAAACATGGACCATTGCTACCAAATTCGTTTCGGGCGCTAATCTGTGGACCCAGTGGGTGTGGCAAAACGAATGTTATGTTATCGTTACTGTTTCATCCACATGGCGCGAAATTTAAAAATGTTTACGTTTATTCAAAGTCATTGTATCAGCCCAAGTATAAATTGTTGGAAGAAGTGCTGTCGAAAGTTAAAGGAGTGGGATATTTTCCGTTTAAAGAAAACGATGAAGTTATTAGCCCAAATGATGCAAAGCCAAATTCAATTTTTATTTTTGATGACGTCATATGTGAGAACCAGCAAAAGATTCGAGAATACTACAGCATGGGTCGACATCGGGATATAGATAGCGCTTTTCTTTCACAAACCTACTCGAAATGCTGTAAACAAATTTGTAGAGATAACAGTAACCTAATTGTACTTTTTAAACAAGATGCTATCAATTTGAAACATGTCTTTGATGAACACGTGTCACCGGATATGAGTTTTGAAGAATTCAAACAGTTGTGTTCGAAATGTTGGCAAGAAAAGTATGGGACAATGGTTATTGCGAAAGACTTTGATTTAAACAACGGTCGATATCGAATCGGTTTCGATAAATACATAACATTGTAACATTACAGCCATTATTCGACAACATGTCAGACAATCCAGTTGACATTGCCGTTCGTAAGAGAAAAATTGCCGAACTTGCTCGATCGATTCGAAAAAAATATAAAGCGTTACAATTGGGTAGAGTTGAAACGGATGAGACACTAAATAAATTGTTTAAACCTGTCACGGAACCTCTACACAAAATTGTAAAATCTTCTCTAAACGAAACAGTGATCTCTCATCCTCAACCAGCCAACGAGCCAGAGCCTAAAAAAGAACCATCTAAACAAAAAGAAGAATCACCTAAACAAAAAGAGGAATCACCTAAACAAAAAGAGGAACCAAGCATACCTGAGTTTATAAAACTCGAAAATGTTGCCGAAACTACTAGTGATAATGATGATGAAGTATTCTATGAAGACGAAGAACAGGCTGTTAAAGATCTAGACATTTCAGAAGATGTTATTAAGGAATACTTAGATCAGTATCCCCCAATGTCTCATCCATATATTCTAAAATATTGGACACAAAAAGATAATAGAGATACGGTTTATGGTCCTACTTACGATGGTGATACTTCTAAATGGTTTCTGGGTGGCAAACAAATCGACTTTGATAAAAAGCATGGATTTATTATTACACAAGGCAAACAGATAAGAGGTACACCGGGTCTATATGAATTAATTTTTGATGATGAACCTAAAAATTTCAATGATGATGATTTCAAGCGTTATGGAACAATACTAGAATTAACAAATCCTCATAAAAACATTAAAGGATACCTTAAAGGAACAAACCGATTTAAATACACACATATCATAAAACCTCTGGCTACCTCTCACTTACGAAAACATTCGAGCACTATGGGCTCTGGGATGCAAATGGTTTACAACGATAATAAAATTGACCTTCAATATTGGGATGATCCAAACGAACTTGTTGACAGGCTTCGGCTTTTAATAGCATCAAAAGAAGCAGGAAATACTTCGAATGATAATGAAATTGTTGCAATTATTGAGGAATTAAAAGAAGCACGCATTATTGCTTAAACATCATTACCACAATGAGTGTCGACAAATTCGGACGTACTAAACATGATATAGGCAATAAAAACCTATTGCTAATGTCTAAACCAAGCTTAGCCCATACTGCAAACGGTGATATTGATTTTGAAAATTTAAAACTTTGTAATGTTAAAGATCCCGATTTAGATAGCGATGCCGTCAATAAAAAATATATGGATAATAATTTACAAAAGTTGACTGAAAACGTAAATGCTATGAAACTTACATTCAATAATGACTTGATGGTCATAAATAGTTTTATATCAAGAGATCCTCCGTTAGCCAGCAAACATATGGCTAATAAAAAGTATGTTGATGAATCAATTGTCACCGCAAAACAGTACCTACGAGGAGATATTAAAAATTCGCTTAAAAGTTTAGAATCACAAATAGCAACGATTAATGCAAACTCTACACAGTTAGCTGTAAATCAAACAAATGCAGTAGAAAACGTAAAAGATAAAATCGAGAAAGCGATAATAAAATTATATAATCAAGATATTCCAGATATACGACAAGATTTGTTCGATGAGATTCTTAAAAGAACTGACTCTGTAACGAAAAATGTTAATGTACTCTCTGGAAAAATTTTGACTATTGAAAAAAACATTGCTGAGTTGACTAATACAATGACTATAAATCAAAATAATCTGCGAAATGTTGTAAATATTATTAAAGCATTGGAGAATCGGTTAGGACAAAATCCCTAAACATTAGATTTAGTCACAGTCATGTTTTCAAAGGAAAAGGTTCAAGTCGTTAATGAGCTGCATAAACCGGCTCGAAAAAATTATGCTCGACGACGAACAATTATCAAAGGTTTGGACGATTTATGGCAAATTGATTTGGCTGAAATGAGTTCTTACGCAACTCAAAATCGATCGTTTAAAATGATTCTAGTGGTAATTGACTGCTTCTCGAAATTTCTCTGGACTCGACCGTTAAAATCGAAAACTGGCGAAGAAATCACGAAAGCTTTTGTCGATATTATAGGAAAACGCAAACCAAAAAATCTTCAATCTGATCAGGGCAAAGAGTTTTACAACACAAAATTTCAAAATCTAATGCAGAAACATAGCATAAATCATTATAGTACATTTACAAAGATGAAAGCAAGTATGGCGGAAAGAGTTATTAGAACACTGAAAACGAAATTGTATAAGCATTTTAGCTTAAACGGTACGTACAGGTGGATAGATGTGTTGCCGAAAATTACAAAAGAGTACAACGAAAGCAAACATAGAACGATTGGTCAAAAGCCGTCTCAGGTAAACAAGTCCAATGAAAAAGAGATTCTACAGCAACATTATAATCATTTGAAAATAGCAGGCCCGCGAAAATATAAAATTGGAGATGTGGTGCGCATAAGCAAGGCAAAGCATCTATTCGATAAAGGCTATACACCTAATTGGACTACAGAGCTTTTTAAAATTACCAAAGTGAACATAACTAATCCCGTAACATACATGTTGGAAGATTTACATGGATCACCAATTAAAGGAGCATTTTACGAGGAAGAGCTACAAAAGTCAAAAAATCCTGATGTTTACCTTGTTGAAAAAGTGCTGAGGAAAAAAGGCAATAAAATCTACGTTAAATGGCTGGGGTTTGATAGTTCGCATAATAGCTGGATCGAAAAATCTAATATTTTATAAACTCTGTTGTTTCTTACTTTGAACATTTTTTACATGTATTCTTATGACAAACAGGATACGTTTTCATAGCTTCCGGGGGCCTTTTTTGATTCATAACATCTATTGTTTAAACCGTTCAGTCTACGGTCCGACTAAAACTGTCCTTAGAAGCAGATGCAATTATTTTTACTTAGTTTCAACACAAGTTTTATCAAGTATTAAAAGATGATGACACAAGACAGTGGTTATTGTAGTGAAGAATTGCCGTCATATTCTGAGAGTAGTAGTAGTGAAGATTCTATCTATATGGAAGAAGTAAACAGAATTTTAAATTTTTACGAAGACAAAGTAAAACGTGAAAATTATTTGCTGCTACAATCATCTTTCACAATTGAGGGGTATGTTATAACAGTTGGCTTAACTCCTGCAAGAACATTTTCTCCAGCTATTATTTTATCAGAATACTGCAAGCCAAGTAAATTGTCGTTTGGAAAAATGGAATGGCTTGATCTTATAGAATTTTTGAGCAAAAGCACATTTTTTATTGAACCACTACCAACCTACGCAGATGAGTATGATCCAGTAACATTTTCCTGTGGAGATTTTTGTACAATACGACAGTTGGTATACGATGACATAAAGTTCATAGAAGTTGAAAAACATGGCGTAAGATATCATCTAACGGAAAAGGATGCAGATGAACTTGTTAGAGTACACCATTGTATAATAGCTTATCAGATTTCGCTTCTAGAAAATATTAACTTTGGTATTTATTATAATAATGTTATAGATATTGTAAAAAAACATTTTGATTATAACTGGTTTCAAGCATTAGATGTATTTTGTGAAATATGTACTGATCCTTTATTATGTAACGCTTTGCGTCAGTATATTTACTTTTATAAACAAAATGTAATAAGAGATTTAGAAAATATGCAATAAACTTTTATAAAAAAAAAAAAAAAATAATGACTTTTATTTCAAAATCGATAATTATAGCATTAAAAAATGTTATTTTATCGAGGCAAAATTTATGCACGTCACAGTTCTAAAATGTGAAACGTCCAAACGTCAAGATAGCGTTAAAATTTATCACAATAACGTATTGAAAAATTGGTTAAAAGAAATTTACGATTTACATGTATTTCTTATGGAAAAATGTCGTTTCAAAGTGGCAAAAAGTGACACTTTTCATCGTTTTTTTCGTTCCTAAATTCATAAACGTCAAACTATCGAATAATAGATGTCTAAACGATGAATTTAAACGTTTTTTTGATCGTTTCAACAGAACATATTTAAAAGAAAATAATAGATGTCTAAACGATGAATTTGAACGTTTTTTTGATCGTTTCAACAGAACATATTTAAGAGAAAATAATACACCATAGATTCAGATTAAAAATTTTTATTGTAAACATAAAAAATTTTTTAGATATACAATAAACAATAGAAAACTTAAAACTAACCTAATTAATTTTAGATATACAATAAACAATAGAAAACTAACCTAATTAATTTTAGATATACAATAAACAATAGAAAACTAACCTAATTAATTTACAATACACATTCACATTTTTATTTTTTATTTTTTAATTCTGAATAACATTATTCGAGCATTATATCTCGATGACCCCATGCCAAAGTATTAAATGATTTATTACATAAAAAGCGTTTATCGTCGTGTGGACTTAGACCGATTTTGGTTTGTTCGATTGTATATACATTATGATTATATGCACGGAACGTGCATTGGTTCACTGTTTTCAGTTTACTATCTCTCAGACATAAAATGTAGTCATCAAAAGTAATTTTTTTAGCAACGACATTCTTTTTCACCCCTTTTGACTTTTTAATACATTTATCATCCTCTGTTAAATATGAGTACATTTTTGAACGCAACCCCACAAATTCAGTTAAAAGTTTGCCGTTGCATTCATCTTTCATTAATCCTATGACTTTTTTATTCAAGAGTAAAATACCGTACGCATTATTTGGTTCATAGTCTGAGGTGTCAAATTTATCTGGATAGGCTTTAATTAGTTCGGTATAAACATCATTGCATTGCAGTTCTAGAAGAAAAGCGTCGGTATCGGTGTATAAGAGTTTACAGTTGTCTACACCCATCGTAGGCAGTAGAAAACTGTAATAAAAGTCATACATACACGTCTTTGAAATATCGAGAATCGACATGCCAATGTACAATGGTTTATTGAATACAAGTTCGGTTTTATGAAGCTCTATCGCTACAAGGTTTTCATCAAAGATTTTGCTCGAACTAAACCTAGGACTGCTTATCAAGTTCTTTGCTCCATATCGACCCTCCCAAGATCTAACGAGTTTAACAATGCGGTGTTTCCTTATATTCTCCATCGTCTTGCCAAATACAGCGTTATTCATTAGTTTATATAAATTCTTTTCAAAATCATTTTTGGCAGCTGTTCGAAGAGTTGTGTTTAGGTCGATGTAAGACTTTAACCATGGGCTTTGCTTAAATTTCAACACTCTGTGAATCTTTTTCACGTTCAATCCATGTTTTATAGCCTGCTTTAAATTTCGATAATGTATTACGTATTTTTCTTTGTCATATAAAGTGGTCATTAGTTTTTGTATTTTTGATCCTTGGGGTTTTCGATGTTCTGGGCAAAACGGTAAATCGTTGTGTAGATCATGTAAATGCTGAGGGTATTCTATATCCACTTCGAGAATATAACCCTCATCATTATCATCTGGTATTTGAGTCACATCGATGTTTGTATCAGTCCATTGGAATCCTCCGTACGGAAGAGGTTGACTCATTGCCCAACCATATAAATTGTTTACATCCAAGTACATTAAATATTTTTCGGATTCTGTTCGATTAAAATTTTTCATGTATCTGTTGTTTGCTTTAGCATATCTATTGCTACATTGACTGACTCCTCCTCTTATACCTTTCTCTATAAACATGATTTGGTCTATATCTTTGAGTATTTCCAATTTAGATTTGGTATATTTTAACATAGCATCCCACGTATAACCAGGGAGCGTATAATACCAAGCAGGATCGAGACCATACGTTTTTCGACATTTTTCACGAAAACATTCAAACACAGATGCTAAAAGCAAGATATCCGTCTTCATATACAGCATGCTATATTCTTTTAAATTTTTAATTTTAAATGCTTTCCAAACCTTCTGAGCATGCATGTATAAATCATCAGTAATATTTTCATCTGTCAGTGTGCTATAAAATTTATCTTTGGATGGCAGTTCCGTATCGTCTAATTTTTCAATGGAATCAATGTATTCATAAGGAAACACCCCTTTTCTACTTAATAGTTCAAATTGTTCAGATGTTAAATTGGGAAACTGTGAACGTAGATAATGTAGATCTGATGGTTCTAGTAAAGCAGACAGTTTATCTAAGGAGGAATCTAAAAATCGTAGCGAGTCTATAAATCTAAACTTTACTTCGCTCTCGTCATTACTTAATGTACACGAAATGTATTTTTCTTTGTTTATAGGAAGCAAGCTTATATTACCTTTTTTAGATAAATCTCTAATTAAAAAATGTAAGTCATATCCCGAAAGGTTATGAAAGACTACGGGTACAACAAACTTTTTTTTATAGTTTAAATTGCAGCTTTGGTGTGAAAACCCTCGAAAATTCCCCGTAAAGTGATCGTGGTCTAAAACGATGGTGTCCTTCTCTTTGAAGGGGTGTTCGCATATATGACATGTTGTTGCATTAAGTAAACTAGGTTTGACAATCATTGGTTCGATATGTTTAATTTTCTCTTCAATTAATTTAGCCATCCTTGTCATTTCAGCAGCGAACCAATCCATGGAGTCTTCCCCACAATATTCATTGTAAAATGATAGCGAACTATCATAGGAGCAATTTAGATAATATCCTGCACTATACGCCTCGTGTTTCTGAAACTTTCGTGTATGTTTCCCCAAGTTCTTATTATGAGGACGTAGCACTGACTCAAAGTCAGCATAAATGACAAAAGGTGTCGTTTGCTTGTATACGTGGTTTTTAAACTCTACATGATCAAATGGTGGGTACGATATTTTGCAATTGTTCATGTCTTTGCAGTAATCTTCATGTTTACTTAATTTTTCCTGACTATGAAAATAATTTAAACATCGATCGCAAATATATTTTTTCATCTTAGAGTTGTTAACTTGACTTGATATTAATCGAGATAAATCTTTGATTAAACAATAGTGATATTTGATATCTTCATTTTCCATATCCATTGATGGAGCTTCATAATCGTTTAATTTTGGAAAGTATTTATCTTGAATAAGCAATAAATTTACATGTTTATTTAATTTTTCTTTTGTTAAGCGTGCAGGATAAATTGTGTAAAATGATTTATCTTTCGCGACATTTAATTCTAAAGCATACACATTAATTGAAATATTATTTAATTTTTCAAATTTTGAAATAGTATTTAGGGGCATTGGCATGTCCAAACCTTGTGTTTTTAAAACTGCTGCATAGTGAGGATACGATTTTACTAAATCTACATTTTTATTAACTGGATACAATGATGCTGTTACCGACCAGTAAAAACATGCTTTATCTAAATTTTTAATATTAATACATGCTTGCTTTTTTAGTATAGGATCCGGTAGCTTAATGTATGATGTAGCACCGTTACCTATCTCATATTTATTAATGTTTATTTCCAATGAAATAATTTTGTCTAAGGCCCATCCAGAATCTTTAAGTTGAAATTCTGATAATTTACTAATTACTTTATCAACAATATTTTCGTTGAACCACAATGCAAGATCCGTACCTGCATCTATTACCGCGTTTTTAGTGTTGAAATATTTAAACTCTAAAATGTCTTCGATTTCCCTAGATTTCTTAATAAATTCCCCGCAAAATGTTGCATTTACTTTGATCATGTTAAATTTTTTTAAACTGTTAGCTATTCTACCCTTAATCAACTTGAACACATCACCAAAAAAACTATTTAGACCTTTATGTTTTAAATTAACAATAACAGCAGTCCTAATTCTTGATTGAAAAATAGATTCTAGATCGACCCATTTTACCCCTGATTTTTCAGTTAACCCCGATCCCTGCTTAGACAAGTTAATAATTGCTTCTTTAAACGTTTTTAAATGTCCTAAATTTGTTTGTAAATTTCTAAGTGTCCCAATATCTAAATTTCCCCTACGAATATCTTTATGAAAACTGATAACATGCTGTTTAATTTGTTTGATTAATTTATTTGCTTCCCTATGCGAAAAACTGGAGATTAACGCTTTGTATGCTTTAGAAATATCTTTAACAATAGCATTAGACCTATCAATAATGTTATTCATAATTGGAAAATAAAAAAATAAAAAAACTTACAAAAAATTATTCCTTAACTATTTCAAATGTATCGGTGGGATTAGCTTGACCAATTTGTTTTTTTCCTTTATATTTGATAAAATAATGTCCGCCAGACAATTCTGTCAAGTGAGGCCTTAATGTTTCAATGGTTCTCTTAGGTAAAAAGCAGAGCCCGTTTTCTAGCTCAACCAAAATTGTTTCTCCAAATTTGCTCTGGACCAGTTTAGCGTTCAATAATTTTTGCGGAACATCCACTGGAAGTTCTCCTAATTTGATAATAATCTTCTCCTTATTTTTTTCTGCAAGACATAACGAATTAATTTTAGTTAAATCCATCTAAAAATAAAAAATTAAATCAACTTAAAAATAAAATTAAATTAACTCAAAATAAACATAACTAAAGAAAAATAAAAAATTAAATCAACTTAAAAATAAAATAATAATTCTTACCTTTGTGTGTGGTTGTAAAAGAGGAAAACAATATCGAAGAAGAAGAAGAAGTTATATTCCTAAACTATTTCAAATGTATCGGAGTGATTAGCTTTCCCCAATTTTGCTTTTTCCTTTTATATCTTGATTTTAGTAAGTTCCGGCAGACACTTCTTCTGACAAGTGGACTTCAGTGTTAAAATAGTTCTCTTTTGAATTTATTCTAGTTAAATCCAACTACAAATAAAATTAAATCATTACAAAAAAATTAAATTATGACAAATAAACTTAACTCAAGAAAAATAAAATTAAATCAACTCAAAAATTAAAATAATTCAAGAAGCAATAAAAATTAAAATTAAATTAAAAATTTTGAAATAAAATAAAAATTCTTACCTTTATGGATATGTAACAAAAACTTTTGCACTTGAAACTGAACTCACAACTGGATCTATGGAGTATCAAAACAATAATGAGCAAGTTAAATCTAGGACCTTCTTTAAATATACATGGCTTAGCCGAAACACATAGACGTCGATAAAAATTAAAACCTAATTGTTGCTTTACAATATATTCTATATGTTGTTTATTTAATATTATATTTACCAATCACATGTGACGCTAATGTCTATGTATACCATAACTCAACCAAATAAACGTCATAGCTTTTTGTTTTTGCGGCATCCTATTTTCATCGACACAAACCACAGCTTCCTGATAAAAACCGAATTTTTGTTTCTGATAACTGTATGTTATTCCTTTTTATTAATAAAATAAGTATTTTTTATTTAAAAAAATTTTAATTGAAAACATTATATTGATGTAAAAAATATACATTTCATCGTTACCTTCAACATTTTTTAGTTTTATGATAGTTTGGCTTCTAAGAATGTATATTATTTAAGTTTTATTAAAGTTTAATATATTTTTTGTTAGCTATAATGCCCTTTTGGCCTCATAAATACGGTCTTTTTGACGCTTCATCTTAACCTATACAGCAACCCCTTTACAATGATACGTCATACGTCGAAATCCGTTCGACCGTTTACGAGATATAGCTATAATGCCCTTTTGGCAGCATAAATACGGTCTTTTTGACGCTTAATCTTACCCTATACATCAACCCCTTTACAATGATACGTCATACGTTGAAATCCGTTCGGCCGTTTACGAGATATAGCTATAATGCCCTTTTGGCAGCATAAATACGGCCTTTTTGACGCTTAATCTTACTCTATACATCAACCCCTTTAAAATGATACGTCATACGTCGAAATCCGTTCGGCCGTTTACGAGATACAACGTTAATGCCTTTTTGGCCTAATCAATAAGGTCTTTTTGACGCTTAATCTTACCCTATACATTAACCCCTTTACAATGATACGTCATACATAAAAAATTCTTTTGGAATAAACTAATTTAAAATATTTCTAAGTCTGTTATCTTTATTGCGATAAGACCTGTTTATTATTTTTTTTCTACTATTGTTTGTCAAATTTTATTAAATACTGCGATGGTGTAGTGGCTAACGTATTTGTTTATCATACGGGGGGACCCGGGTTCGATTCTGCTTGGTTGGAATTTTTTTAATTAAATTGTTATAACACAAAAGTTGGTAGCACTGTGTAATGTTGGTTGCATGCATGAAAAGTTGGTATGATGACAGCGAAGCGCGAAAAAATTCAAAAATATAACAAAAAGAAGAGTTGGCTGTTTGTGTCAACTGTCAGAGGCCACTCGAAAAAAGAAGAATTGGCTGTTTGTGTCAACTGTCAGAGGCCACTCGAAAAAAGAAGAATTGGCTGTTTGTGCCAACTGTCAGAGGCCACTTGAAAAAAAAGAAGAATGGCCTTTGACATTTAGGGCAAGCAGCCAACTCAATGGCCTTTGACATTTAGGGTAAGCAGCTAACTCAAAAAAAAGTGAGGTTATGTTCAAAAAAATAGCTCGTGTCCGTATAGCTCATCTACTGATATCAAAAAACAAGATCAATGGGAGAAATGGCTAAAGGTTGTTAAAAATTTCTATCAAAACCCTTTACAAATAACTGCCCCAGTTTTACTGAACAAGTCTACCGATACAAGACCCTACCTATCCATACAAATCTTCTCGACAGATTTCGTCGTCCTGTTGGACACCGGTTGTTCAATTACCGTAGTTGGTAATAAAGCCCTCGATTTTCTTAAAGTCAATAATGTACAAATTAATTCTTCTGAACATCGAAATGTTTCCCTAGCAGATGGCACTAACCAAGTTGTCTCTGGTACTGTAGATCTACCGATTATAGCTAACAATATTTTACATGTCATTAAGGCACTAGTCGTCCCTTCACTACCTTGCACCTTCATTCTTGGAAATAACTTTGTAAAAACCTTCTCACTTATTATTGATTTCTCCAAAAATACCTGGTCTTCCAACAGCACTTCTAAACCCCAGTTTCTCTCTGAGATGGAACCAGAACTAAACATCACATCCCTTAATACTCTCGAAGTTCTAACTCCTGTTCAACAGACACTAGCTAAAAATACTATAGATTCCTTTTCTGCTATCAGTAATACTAACCGGCTAGGTCGTACCGATAAAATACAAATGCATATCGATACCGGGGATGCAAAACCTTTCAAAAAACGACCATTCCCAATGTCTCCCTATATGTCGAAGATTCTTAACGACGAATTGGACGAAATGCTTTGTCTAGGTGTCATAGAACCCTCAAATAGTCCTTGGTGTTCTCCAGTACTTCTCGTCAAAAAAGCTAATGATGAATATCGTTTCTGTTTCGATGGTCGAACTCTCAACGATGTAACTAAACACGATACCTACCCTTTGCCAAATATAGATCGAATTCTCTCCCTTCTCAAAGGTACCAAATTTATAAGTTCAATAGACTTACGAAAAGCTTTCTGGCAAGTCCCTTTAGATCCCTCTTCGAAAGAAAAAACCGCTTTCAGTGTTATCGGCAGAGGCTCTTTTCAATTCACTGTGATGCCTTTTGGATTGTGCAATTCTGCTCAAACCCAGCAACGTTTAGTTGACGCTATCTTCGGTCCGGCTTACGAACCAAATATCTTTTGTTATCTTGATGACATTATTATCTGTACAAATTCATTTGAAGAACATATTCGTCTCTTATCTGAAGTCAGAGATAAGCTAAAAGACGCCAACCTAACGATAAATGTCAAAAAATGTGAATTTTTCAAGCCCGAACTAAAATTTCTAGGTTATATCGTAGGGAACAATATTCTAAAAACAGATCCTGATAAAATTTCGGCCATAATCAATTATCCCCGTCCGACAACTTTCACAGAGGTCAAAAGATTTATCGGCATGTGTTCCTGGTACCGTCGTTTCATCAAAGACTTTTCTTCCCTTGTCTCTCCTATTAATGATCTATTGAAAGGTAAAAAGAAAAAACAATCTATTGAATGGACTAGCCAAGCGGAGTTCTCTTTCACCCAAATAAAAGAAGCCCTTATTTCTGCCCCTGTGTTAACACAGCCAGATTTCTCTAAACCTTTCATTATCCAATGTGATGCTAGTGATACTGGCCTTGGTGGTGTCCTCACACAGTCATTTGATGGTTCAGATGTCGTAATAGCTTATGCTAGCAGAACCTTATCCCGAGCAGAGCGTAACTACTCTGTCACAGAACGAGAATGTCTAGCTGTCATCTTCAGTATTGAAAAATTCCGTCCCTATATAGAATGTACCAAATTCCAAGTAATTACTGACCACTACTCCTTACTTTGGTTGAAAAATATCAACAATCCCTCTGGAAAACTTGCTCGATGGGCTATGTGCCTTCGTCAACATAATTTCGACCTTATCTACCGTAAGGGATCTTCCCATCTCGTTCCTGATGCCTTGAGTCGTGCCTTCCCTGAACAACCCCAAATCTCGTATCTTGAGGTAGACACTAATCGAATAGACGTATGGTTTGATGAGTTCCGTACTAAAATTCTCCAACACCCTGAGCTTTATCCTCAATGGAAAGTAGAAAATGACTTGGTTTATAAATTAATCCCTTCCAAATTGCCTTTCGCCACTAATGAAATTGAGTGGAAGTTTTCGTACCAAAACCCCAGAGACATGACATTATGTCATCTTGTCATGATCTCCCTACCTGTGCCCATTTCGGATTTTTCAAAACACTGAACCGAATCCAAGAACGATATTATTGGCCTAAAATGAGAAACGATGTCCTTCGTTTTGTTAGATCTTGTAAAGTTTGTGGAGCCCAAAAAATGCCTACCTCCACTAAAATAGGTTTAATGGGAAAAGAGAAATCTGCCGAATTCCCTTGGCAAATTATCGCACTTGATCTTGTTGGTCCTCTCCCTCGTTCCAAAAAAGGATATACCTGGCTCCTAGTTGTTACCGATTGGTTTTCTAAATTTACTTTATTACAACCCTTACGAAAAGCCACCACCAAAAATATCGTTAATTTCATAGAAAATGAAGTATTTCTCATGTTTGGTGTTCCTCAATTCCTTATCTGCGATAACGCTAGAAACCTTAACAATCCCATGATGAAACATCTCTGTGATCAATACAAAGTCCAAAAAATATGGTTCAATCCCGTCTATTCACCACAGTGTAATTTTGTAGAAAGAACGAATAAAACCATTGGAACCGCTATTAGGTGTTATATCGATGAACACTCTAACTGGGATAATGAGCTTTCTAAAATCCGACAGGCTATTAACACCGCTAGACACGAAGTCACCAAATATTCTCCATCATTTTTAAATTTCGCGAGACATGTACCGATATCTGGAAATTACTATTCCGCTAATGGCGCTGATCGTCCTATGTCCCTTAATACTCCTGAACAATACGATAAATACATTTCAGATATACAAGGGTTGAAGGATTTTTTTTTGAAATACAACACAATCTTCACCATGCCTATCAAAGAAATTCCAAAACCTATAACCTTCGTCGTCGAAATATTCAATTCAACGTTGGTGATAAGGTGTGGAGAAGAAATAAAGTCCTCTCCAAAGCTGCCGATAAGTTTATGTCCAAATTAGGTCCTAAATATCTCTTATGTACGGTTGTCCGTAAACTATCTCCACTAGTATATACATTACAAAATCCCGATGGATCAAAAGCAGGAAACTGGCATATAAAAGACCTTAAGCCTTATGTCTCTGATTCCGATGATTCTTCTGAAGATGAACTCTCCGAATAGAAACTAATGTGTCTCTGTTTTCTCAGAATTATCCGTATAAGCATTCCTTTTCCATTTTTCTTTGACTTCTCCATTTCTCAACCTCTCGCTATGACTCAACACTAAATATTTTTCTCTATGCCTTACTTTTATATTTGCCGTTTAAGTGTATTCAGACTTATACTTATCGTTTATCTATCGTTTAAGTGTATTACCACTTAAACATTTCATCTCGAAAGGGAAAATACTTTTCTCTTACCTACCGTTTACCTACTTAATAAGTACCTTAACACTTACCTCTATCGTCTCGAAAGTAGAATTTACTTTCCCTCATTTACCGTCCATTTACCTAATAAGTGTATTAACACTTGTTGTTATCGTACCGAAGGAGAAAATATGTTTCTCGTAACTACCGCTTACCTACCTTATGAGTGTTTTAACACTTGTATTTTTTTTCTTGAAGGAAAAAATAGTTTTTCTTTTATCTACCGTTAACCTACCGTATGAGTGCGTCAGCACTTGTGAATCTATTATCGTATCGTTCAGTAATATCTATTACTGTTTTATGTTTAGAAAACATTTTTTTGTTACCTTATTTCTCGTTTATCATCCATAAATTACTTTTTATCTTTGATATGGATATAAGACGGTTATCGTACCTTAGTGGAAGACACATGAAAATTTTTTTGAAAATTTTTTTTTTAAAATTTTTTTTGAATTTTTTAAAAATTTTTTTTCGTTCTTTCATACAATTTTATACCTTTACATATCGTGGTTTAAAGAACTTTGATCCGTAACATGACTACTATTGGAATCACTTTACTTTTTTTGACTAACAAAATTCAATCTTAACTACTTCTTCTGGAATTTTATTTTGACCTTGTAATTTGTCACGAGAGATAAGCCTAGGAAAGCCGTAGGGAATTCTTTCCGGTAGTGGGTCTGTTGAGATTGTAAGGAAGACAGATAAAATTCCTTTCTCCTCTCTTTCTTTTCCTCTATTACTTTCTCTATTTTTTTTCTAGCTAGGATTGAAGACCGTTAAGATAATTTGGTTTTAAGATTTGTTAGATTCCTGTTAATGTCTTAGTGTGATCGACAACCTTAAGTTTTTTTATTAAATGTTCTCAATGAGAACTATATTTTAAGTAATTACTGTTTTCTTCTCTTCCTTACTGCATATTTGGTGATATCCTTAATATCAACCAAGCAGGACGGAACTTCTCCAAACATCTTTTCAGATGTTAACGTATCACGTACTTACCTTGACTGTCGGATCTAATGGAGCCGGCAGGCTTATTAGATTCCTAATTATAACTATCGTCCGTGTTTCTTTCTTCCTTTTCAAAATTAATATTAACAGTTTGGTTTAAATTCAGCTTTTTTCTTTATAGGAGTTCCTAAAAAGGGAAATACGCGTTGTGCCTCCTATGGGAAATTTTACTTATGGGAACATAGCATTCTTTACTTTCTTCCTTGTGTGTGTGAATGCAGCGTGTGTCCTGACATCTTATGTCAAGGGCAATATAAATACTTTTTTTGTCGATTTGCATTAAAGATACCACTTAGTGCTGCCCGTCTAGGCCGAGCTGCACACTTTTTTGTTTCCGTGCAGAAACTTCGGAGTAGACCTGTTCCCGATCACTTTGTGATCTTCCGGTTGGCCGAAACCGTTTATAAAAATCTGGTCAATAGTATCGAAGATCTAGTGATCTGATACATTTTACCTACCTTGTGGTTCTTCAAACTCTCGCGTAGTTTCACTTGTATATTAACGCACTAATGAATAGTGCGAATATTATATCGCATTCAATAACTAACACTAATACCCCAGTTTTACCTAGATAGGTGTCGTTCCCGTTAAGATCGCTTTTCTACATCTTGATGTTCACTACCTTTATCAGCTTCAGTTTTTTAAACACACTACTGTTGTTCCAACCATAGTTTATCTTTTTAAAAAAAAAAAAAACTGTTTTCTACCCAGTTTTTTCTCTTCGGAAGGGGCTGTGTAGCATGTCCAAAAAACTCTATGCAAAAAATTTTTATTTTTTATAATTTCTTCTTACTGAAGCCGACCCTGATCATTTTACCTTCCAGAAGTTTCTCCGCTGTAACGAACTTTAACCGTCAAACTATTGTTTTTTTTAGACTAACCAATCAAATCTCGTGAATAAGGTCACGCTGCGTAAGTGGGGTAGTTTGAAGCGACGCGGGTTACTTTTTTACCGGGATTTACAATTTAGTCTAGCTTGGGTTTCTGTGCTGGCAAGTCATTATGTACAACCCCTAGATTCAAGTACCGGCAAATTTCCTTTAGATTTTCAAAGAATTACTTGCTATTTAGTGTTTCTAATTAAGTTAAAGTCAGTGAATGAGTGTGGAACCTCTCTGATGAAAAAGCTGTCATTTATTACCGAAGAATCACTAGATTCTACTGTACCGTATAAATTGGGTGTGGCCCCATTTAATTCTCCTATCTAGGAATCAAACTGTAAGTTTTTTTATTATCATTACTATTGCTTAACTACCAGAAAAAGAAGGGATACCATTTATTTCTTGGGCACAAAAACTTAATTGTAATTCGCATGAATAATATCCAAGTGTGGGTAATTAACGTAAGAAGTGCTCATAAAATCCATAGTGCGACCGGTTTTTATAAAAAACCCGGTACCTTATCTACAGACTCCAAAAGTGTGAAAATTTCGAAACAGTTCGTCGCATACATGTTTCAGTTATCAGTGAAAGCGTTGCGCAGAGCCTGATTAAATATTTTTGTAACACATTTATGGTGAATTTTTGGTTTCTTAATGTTTATCTCAATTTAATTGTTTTAACTTAAACTAGTATATGGTACCCCCATCTTTTACTCGAGTAAAAAATCTTTTAAGCTAAAAGTGATTTACTATTTTTTATTAAATTTTGATACTTTTCAATTTCTTTTTCACTTCACATTCTGCTTAAATGGGTACACAGAAATAACAATATAAAAATACTTAGCTGTTATTGAATGTGTAATATTGTTTCTATATGTGATTAAACACTAATGTGTTTTACTGTATTTTACCTTATTTCATTTGTTGATATTTTATATGTCTATTGTTTCGTTCATCTGTTTGACTTATTACTACACACAGTAATAAATATTGTTTATTGTTTATTTATATGTTTTATTTTCTGACCTGGTGTAAGTTAGTCTGATCTAATCTCATCAACAACACGAATGAGACGTATTTAACTCATAAATCTTAGCTTTTGAACTCATTAATATATATGGAGCTGTTGTGATAAGTAAGAACAAAAAGTAAGTATAACTTTCTCTTTCTAGCTTTGCTAATAAAAGTGTTTAATTTAAAATTTTAACCAGACATCTACCGGTTTACTCAATTTTACCGCATCTTATCTTATGTCCCTTATATCTTTCTTATTTTAACTTTATCTACAACATCTGATAAATCATTTTATCCAACATATATCTTTATTTTTTTTCCATCTGGGTTTCTTATATTTCCCCATCCTTATGATAAAAAAAATAAGTGGCGCCCATTTACCTTCCCCCGTTTTCCATCATTTCTCTCATTTTCTCTTTAGTCCCTTTTAAATTCTTATATCTTTTCTTTTCCTAGTAAATATATCCCCTTAAATCTGTCTAGTAAGATTTCATCGAGCTCGTTCGAATCCACGCTCGCTCTCCTCCTACCCCCTGAGTGCCGTTCGCATTTGTTAACCTCGATAAAACGAGCCTTTTAACATCTTGAGAAAAAAGAGGTTACAGCATCAATACAAATATGGTGATGGTTTTATATGCATATATTAAATATTTTTGTAGATTGTATTTATATGCAGGCATTTAGGCATTTAGTTTATTTACCTATACTTATATAAAAAGTAGTCCTTAAAATTATATACCTTAGTTAGTAGTTTGTATTTATGTTGTTGTTAAATGTTCGGTAAATATAGTATCAGTAGTATTGGTACCTTAAATTCCTAAAAAATCATTTATTAAACCACTTAATTTTCAGCAAATACTAATTATTTTAATAACAAAGCATGTTTATTTTTTAATTTATAAATATATTTTTTTCATGTATTCTGTTTTGTGTTTTAGATTCTTGAAAGTATGCACAAAACAATAAAATATTTCTATTTAGAGGGCAAAGTTGTAAAACGTTTGGATAAAGGTATTACAGCTGTACTAAAATTCATTAGGGATAAAATGGTAACTAGGGTAATTAAACTTACAAAAGGAGTTAATAATAGCCACATTCAAAATATTCATAAGCGACACCGAGCAGCACTAACAGGAAACTATGACGTTGAATCAAAAGAAAAAAATATTTGGATTGTAAAGAGTAACTGTACATTTTACATCGTCTCAAGAAGAGAAACTGATTGTTCAATTTCTAAATGCCAATTGAAATGTTCTTTATTTCATCCTGTCCAGTAAATAAACTTCCCTATAATCAATTTGGCGCCGGTAAGTAGAACATTACGGTATCATGTACTGTAATGTGATGTGTTGCCTAGCAACTCTGCTCTGATTGCTTTAGGGAAGACAATTACTTTTAATTCTGGCATTTAAAAACACTATAATAACTATAAAATCAAAATTTGACAGTAACTGACGCTTAAGGTAAGTTGACGTAACTAGTCAAGTCACGAACTATTTTTAAAATTTTTATGAATTTATTAATTTATAAAAACAGGATGAAATAAAATATAATACGATACATGGTCGTTAGGTGTTATTACAGTCCTCGTTTTCATTTCCAAACTCGGCTCCTACGTCGCCTCGTTCGTAAACTAACTCGTACTGTAATAAGTCACCTACCGACCTTGTAACGTATGATACTATTTTGTGACATTTGTATTCATAACTATGAATGTACATGTGCAGATTATTATATAAGAGCAATGATGTGCAAACATATACATTAGGTATATAGTTTTAAATGTAGAGAAAAAATCAATATCTTCAGAAAAAAGTAATGTTTTCGGGAAATCACTCAACTTAGAAATTACAAAATACTTATCGCCCTATGTAACTGATGAAACAAAAATGCATGAAAGGAAGTGTAGTACATTTATAAGCAAAATAACAAACGAAATTAATGAGATTTCTGTAAAGATAGATAAAATCGATGATGAAACTAAATTAATGCCGGTATTACCTCACAACCTTAAATCTTTTCAAAATGCCAATAAATTATTAGATACACCAACAAATACAATAAAACAATTTGAGAATGAAACTTTACCCTTGAAATCTATAGGTATTGTAGAAAAATATTAAAATATGTGTTCCTATATATTTAATGAGTAAAATTTTTTTAGCTCCACCACCAAACAAAAAAATAAAGAAACAAGAAGTTTTTTTCTCGACAAAGAATAAAAGGAAAAATAAATCACAAAAAATATCAAAACCTTTGTCGAACGAAGTTAATAATATAAAGCATATTTTAAGAATTAATAGTGAACATGACTACTTTTAATAATGGAAATTAAAAAAGGGATATATGAATAATCACATTGTTATTTTTATAAACAGGGCTGAGTTTAATATTAAAATTTGTATTTTATTACCTT
This sequence comes from Altica lythri, assembly GCA_964028335.1. Lineage (NCBI taxonomy): Eukaryota > Metazoa > Arthropoda > Insecta > Coleoptera > Chrysomelidae > Altica > Altica lythri. Next base: position 116,405 of record CAXIIO010000461.1, on the reverse strand, counting down.
TAAATTAACTTATTAAATATTCGTTTTTTTTTAGATTCAGTCTACTACGAAAGCTTAGATTTTAGATTAGATGTTTATTGGGTTGGCTGTTAGCCTGTATCACTGCGACCTTTGCAGATCTATTGTGACCACCCATTATCTCAAGAATAGGATTAGAGAACCTTGTCCAGCCCTGCCCTCTTAATGAGACTTAATAGCCTTGACAGTCGCCACTCCGCATAACTTGGAGCAGCCGGTTTCTCCTCTCCCAGTACTAGATACCGCGTCCTTCCAAGGCCTTCGCATAGGTATAGGACATGAAATGCGGTCTCCTCCTCCTCTTGGCTGTATCGATAGATGTCTTCATCTGCTAAGTTCAACTGACTCATGTGTTTCTTGATACGAAAGCTTAAGAATTAGTTGGTATCAATAATAGATTTCAAGGCAGTAGCAATATTGATAAATGAACAATTATTTTCGATCTACAAAACCAAAGCTTTATGAATCGTGTCTAGGTTTTTCTGTGGTTTTCCCTCAGACCTTAGCCAAATGGGTGATTCTTGTAGGGGACATAAATAGACCACGGACTATTCCCCGCGTGTTATTTTAAAAAAATATTAAGAATATATTTATTTTTACATTATAGCTTTGTTTTTTTTTCCTTCGTAAGTTTTTATTTTGAAAGTTTTGATTAAAAATTTTACAATTCAAAAATTATAAGCGTTATTTTAAATTCGTAACTAAATCGTATCATTTCGTGTTCGCACTTCGCACCTGAATTTAAAAAAGTTTGGTTAAGTTCTTAAAATGTCATTTACGTTCCGGCAGAAATCTGGCAACAGTGTATGGAATCGTCTTGATTTATAGCCGCACCTTTGTAGATCTTTAAGAACCAGGGTTTCCGAACATGTCAATAATATTAATTCTTCTACTTTTGCACATCATTTACAATTTAATCAACATAATATTAATATTGATAAAGATGTCTCTCTTTTACATAACATTTCAGATAAGAACTTTTTGAAACTTGATATGTTTGAGGATTTGGAAATTTTAAAAGAAAAAAAGAAAAGTCCAAATTGTGTCAACAAACAATCTTCTTTTAACAGAGGATTCACTCCTTTACATAGGAGGCTTTTCGATTAATATTCACATTTATTATAAATAACAATTTACTTTTAACATCTAAAAATGTTTTAATTTATTAATTTTTCAATTGTATATTTTTCTTTTAATCTTTTAAAAAAATTTTAATATTATTAGTATTAATGTGGCATTGTACATTAGATATTTTAGCAAATCGTATAAATATGCCTAACATTTGTCTCAACATTCGACAATTTTGACATTGACATTTCACTATCCTTCTTGGGTTGGGCTGTATTTATCCGACGCCATTGTATGCACTCATTTCTTAAGTTTAGTTTGCGTATAAGTTTTTTACCTTTTTGGTATCGTCTTGTTTTTTAAAAAAATTTTGGATGTTTCTATTTACATTTAATCTATTGTCCAGTCTGGTCTCTGACAAGTAAGTAAAAATCAAATTTTCTCTTGATAATTTTCTAATTTCTTTTCTTATTAGTCAAACGTAACAACAGTGACTAATTGATTTTACTTATTTTCAGGGAGCACTGATGATGACTTATTGTCGAAAGCGCTCTGCCAATTAATTTTTGTTATTAAAATTTGTGCCAACATACAACTTTTTGTTCACATTTTGATTTTCAATGGTACACACAGCCATTTTGACTTTGTTGTCATTGATTATAATTATTTTACCTTCTGTAGGAAGACATAGAAGACTGTTGATATACGTTGTAAATAATAACGGACCAAGGACAGTACCCTGAGACACCCCAAAAGTAACATACCTTGGCCTGCTCTTACATTCTTTAATTTCTACACATTGTGTTTGACCTGTTAAATAGTTCTTTAATATATAACTCATAAGCAGTTCCTCTCACTCCATATTTGTACAGTTTAAGCAGAAGTTTTTTATGACACACTGTATCGAAGGCTTTAGTTAAATCAAGAAATATACTTATTGTAGGATTTTTTTTGTCTAAAGCATTATAAATATATGAAGTTAACTCAAGTATTGCATCATCAGTAGATTTACCTTCTCTAAAACCAAATTGCCGATCTGATAATATATTATATTTTTTAAAAAATTTTACCAATTTGACTTTTATCACTTTTTCAACTATTTTTGAAATATTTAATAATAACGAAATTGGTCTGTAATTTTTAGCAATTGTTTTACTTTCATTTTTATGAAGCGGTTTTATTATACTAGTTTTCAATACTTGAGGAAAACATCCCACTTCCAAACATCTATTTATTAAGAATGTCAGTGGTTTTACAATTTCCTGTTTTATTTCTTTTATTGTTTCTGAACAAATGTTATCTTCTTCTGGTGGCTTTTTATTTTTTAATTTTTCAATTACTTTAAGTACTTCTACTTCATTAGTAGGGAGTAAATATATAGTGTTTTCTAGACACTGGTCATTTTCTGTGAAATCAATGTTTGGGATATTATCTGAAAGTATCTTCCCAATTTCACTAAAATACTAAAATAATTATAAAAATGATTAGCAATGTCATTCTTCTCCTTTACTTTAGTACCATCCTGTAACTCCAGAAAATCTATTTTATTTGTTGACTTGGCTTTTCCACACAGATTATTTACACATTTCCATAATGACGTTGTTGAGTTTTTGTTGTTCTCTATTTGTTTTGAGTAGTAGTTATTTTGCGCCTTTTTTTATAATTTTAGTTATATGATATCTTTTAATTCGTGATCTTTTAATATTGCCCTGTATAATTTATTCTTTTTTGTTATAGATTTAAGTATGCCTACTGTCATCCATTTTTGTTTATATTTTCTTTGATTTCTTTGTTTTCGTTTTTATTGTATTTTTGTTAATGAATTATTTCAACTTATTAATAAAACAATTTGTGATACCATCCACATCTCCCCCACTATACACATCCTCCCACATTTCTTTCTTTAAGTCCGATTTTAGCGTGTTGTAATTTATAAATAATTTATAGTGTAATTGAGGTATTTTCACGTTTTCAATGCGAAATGTTAATGCAGTTGGATAGTGGTCAGTTATATTATAGTGAAAAATGTAAGATTTGAAATTTAAATTGTTTGTATTATTTGAATTTGACACAAAAAAGTGATCTAGAAAACTATAACTCGGCAGTCTTGTATATTCGTTAATATATGATAAAAAACCAACATAACTCATTATATTTTTATATTCTTCGACATAGTCTTCACTACTTAGTAAATCAATATTTATGTCACCTGTTATTATATTTACATTACATTTTTCTAATTCGGATAAATTAGAATGATGATAGTGGATTGAGGACAGGCAAAGAAAAATCAAAGCTTTTATTAAATTGCCGACGAAAACACATATAAAAAACTAAATAAAGATCCTACTAATAAATTTCAAACAAGTTCTAATGATATATTTAATAAATTAAAAATTGACAACATTATTAATAACACAGAAACAATGCGTTTAAAAAAATATAATTCAGTTACACCAAAATTATATGGTTTACGTAAAACACATAAAAACGATACTTATTTCAGACCAGTAGTAAGCTGTATTAATTCTCCATCATACAATTTAGCAACTTTTGTAAACAATATTCTTTCACCATTGACAACCACCTTTCAATTTAATATAACTAATTCATATGAATTTGTAGAATTTTCTAAAAAAATAATATTACCACAAAATTATATTCTAATTTCCCTAGATGTGGTTTCTCTATTTACAAACATTCCTAAATTATTGGTACTTAAAATAATAGAAACCAAATGGAGATTTATTTCGGCTTATACTAATTTAGATTTTAATACGTTTTCAAGAATTATTTCTTTTTTATTTGAATCCAGCTATTTTTCTTTTAATAATTCATTTTACCAACAAATAGATGGATCTGCGATGGGAAATCCGGCCAGTCCTGTACTAGCAAATTTAGTGATGAATGATTTAATAACAACATGCTTAACATCAATAAATTTTAAAGTCGAATTTCTAAAAGTATATGTTGATGATACAATTTTAGCAATACCAGAAAATAAAATAGATAATATTTTAGAAGTTTTTAATAATTACCATCATAAACTCAAATTCACAATTGAAAGAGAAACAAACAACACAATTTCATTTTTAGATGTTTTAATTATAAGAGAACCAAATGGACAATTAAAAACTAACTGGTACAATAAACCAACAGATTCTGGCAGACTTTTAAATTATTTTTCAAATCATCCAATACACCAAAAAATTAGTACAATTAAAAATATTTGTCATAGGGCTTATCTTTTAAGTAGTAAAGAATTTCACCAAGAAAATGAAAATAAAATTAGAAATATTCTTAAAAAAAAATAATTATCCAATAAGACTTATAAATAAATATTTAAATGAACATAAAAATAATATTATTAATAATAGAAAACTTATTAGAAATGAAAACAAAATATTTTTTAAATTTCCATATATTAAAGGCTTAGCTGAAAAAATCAAAAATTGCATTAAAAATAATAATGAAACTGAAAATATACAACTTGTTTTTTATCCTATTAACACAACAGAAAAACTATTTACTAAATTAAAGGACATAACACCAATTCAAAACTGTTCAGAACTTATTTATAAAATAAATTGTAAAGACTGTGACAAATGTTACATAGGTATGACAAAACAATTACTTAAAAATCGTTTATATCAACACCAATATGACTGTAGAGAAAAAAATAAAGAAAAACTTGATGAAACAGCTCTAGCAAAACATCATTTTGATATCGGTCATAATTTTAATTTTGATCTTCCTATAATATTAGACAAAGAAACAAATTATTATAAACGAACTATAAGTGAAATGGTATATATTAATATAAACAATACAATAAATTTACGAACGGACACTGAACAATTGAGTGATATATATACATACATTTTAAAAAAATACAAAGAAAATTATGACCGAACTAGATAATTTACAATCATATACTGGACTATCAAATATAAAACGTCAAATTAAATTTCAAAAAATTTTTTATATCAACCATTGATTTTATACGTATTGTATATGTTTACAATAGTTTAATTATTATCAAAGGCATAAAAAAGCATATCTACTTAATTAAAAAGGTACATATATATTTTATAATTTATTTAATTTTTTTGTGTGTGTGATATTATGTTTTTATTTTAACATGTTTTTTTTTTTTTTTTTTTCTTATTATTATATAATAGCATCTATATAAAATGTATTTTAGCCTTGAAAAAGACGACAATAAACGTCGAAACGTCGGCAATTTAATAAAAGCTTTGATTTTTCTTTGCCTGTCCTCAATCCACTATCATCATTCTAATTTACAAAATAAGGACACTAAATTTTAACAATTCGGATAAATATTAAAAAAGTTTTAAATTAAAGGAATTGGGACATGTGCTTGGAGAACGATAAATGGCTGTAATAATGATTTTTTTGCTATTTGATAAAGTAATTGATATTTTTAAAGTTTTAATTTTATCTGTTTGAACTATTTGAGTAGTATAGTTGATATTCTGTAATTGTGTAATAAATGCAATGACTCCATCATTTTGATTTAGAAATCCGTAATTATAAATAGTATCGTATCCATGTATTTTAAATAAATTCACATCATGTATTTGATAAGTTTCGCTTAAAATTATGACCACAAAGTTTACAGACAGATTGTCTAACAAACCATACAAATCGTTAACATTTTTATGTGCACTGCGAATGTTCATTTGAAATATTTGAAACTCATCATCCCCTACTTGTGCTTTAAAAGGAGTATTGTAAATTTCAACAGCTTTGATTGGATCATTTTCATACTGTGCAATGTATGTGTTCATAATTTGTGTTAATTTATTTTTTTATTTAACGTAATCACCAAACGAACATACAAAATTGATTCAAAACACAAGCAAAAAATGTATATAAAATAAAATTAAAATAAAATTTACTGGTAAAATCAAGTTATTTTTAACTCAATGAAAAGTGCTATTTTTATTGCTTACTGTGTAGCCTAGTTGTCATTCCACCTACACTGAAAGACGAATCTGTTCGTGTTTTTCTTGGATTCGCTTCACTAACCTTCTTTACTCCTTCTTTTCTACTTTGTCCTTCTTTTTTTTCGACTTGCTTATCTTTCTCTACATTTGTCCTCTTGTTCGGATCAAATTTTTCTTTTTCTTCTCCTTTTTTACTAGATTTTGGTGTATGATCGCCAGTTTCTTCTTTTCTAGCTTTATTCTTATCTGTTTGAGCAGGTGTGGCCAACGCAAATTTATTCAGGCTGTCTTCAAAATATATTTGAAACGAAGTTGTTGGTGTATTGGGTTCGCTGGCAGGTTTTTGTTTTTCTTCTATTAGTGGGCTTTGCAGTTCTGTGTCATCATCAATTATCTCTTTTTCTATATTTCCTAACTGATCAGCAGTATATATCTCCCCATTTATGATCAACTTGTTTCCCTTTATTTTTGCAGCTAGATTTTTTTCTCTTGCTTTATACGAGTGAGTTATTAGTACCTTGGCTTCCTGTCTATCTTCCAAACAAAGATCTGATGTGATCAAAATGTGTTTTCCTTTTAGTTTTGTGCAATTTTGGAGTACCAGCCTTTTTGTGAAGTATCTCACAAATTCTATTTTAATAAAGCTTTTATCCCTATTTTTTATTTGGTAGATATTGCCTATGTCTCTTTCCAAAATTTCAATTCCAAGAACATTTTTAAGTTTGTTGACCGCATAAGTAAGAATATTACCGTTTGGTGGAGGATTAATACCAAAAACAATTACATTAGTTTTCCTCACTTGTCTCTCAAGGATAATGTATTTGCTCTCTAATAATTTGTTCCGGTTTTGTAAATCTGTAATTTGTTGTTCGTAATTTTCAATTCTATCTGTAATTTGTTTTATATCAATTGCTATTTCTCTTTTTATATTTTTTACTAAGCCTTTATTTTCAGATTTTATTACTTCCAGTAACTTATTGAAAAGTTCTGTGTTCGAAATATCATTTTTGTTTTTCATTATTTGCATATAGTGTTTTCCTTACCGTTGTATTTTTAACGCTGCCACTGCCAACCATATCACAAGAAGTTGTTTTGTAGATATTCGTATGAGCCTAGACAATGCAAAAAATTTACCAACTTTTACGATTAATATATATAAATTCAAATAACATTGAGTACCTTCTAAAAAACTTAATGTTTTTTAACTGTTTTTGATATAGTTCACTTTTCTTTATATGTAGACACCAAACTTTAAATTATTTGTTAATTTGTTTCCACTTTGAAACACAAAAAACAGTCCAACAATATAATAACCCGTACTATTACTATTCAATACTCATGATACAATCGCTGACGTGGCAACAGAATCGGAGAAGTGTATTTATCGCAAGAGATGTAAACTTTCTTTCAGGTTGATAGTTTGGCTACCATCCTGTTTCTTAAGTATACCAATATCTCTATATGGATCTTTTGTTAAGGCTCTTTGTAGTCTCGCTGCCTGTGGAAAATCCTCGATTTCTTCACAGTAGGTTCTCCATGCCGTTCTCTGTTTTTGCCTAACGACTTTCTTGTATTCCTTAAGGGGGAGCTTGTATAAGTTCCAATCCTCGAGGAGTTTTGAACTACTTGCCTTGTTAAAAGCCTTTCTCGCCATCTTACTTAGGCGTTCTAATTCTGGGCACCACCAAGGGATGAAGTTGCCTTTATTTTTAGTCAGCCTTAGGGGGCAAGAGCTTTTGTAAGACTTGATTATTGTGTTCTGTATCGTTGTTGTATACCGTTCCAGATCACTATTATTTCCGGATGTGGTGACCTCACACTCCCGCAGAGCCCTTTCCAACCGAGAAGCGTAAGCTGCTCTGTCGGTCTTTCTAGGGTCGCGGGATAGAGTTGAGGGCACACCACCCAGATCTATTTTAAATGCTAACCACCGGTGATCTGACATTGATACTTCGTCAGACACCTGCCAGCATCGGATTTGTTTTGATATTTTAGTTGTACACAACGTTATATCTACTATGGTTTAACTTCGAGAGTTTACAAAAGTGGGAGTGGTACCTCTGTTCATAATTCAGAGGTTATTCCCTTTTATATAGTCATAATTTTTTTTTTCAATTATTTATTTGGTCAGGGGGACCGTTTCTGAGGACCCGTCGATCTGCATCTTTTCAGGTGCCTCCTCGGGTGCCTCGTGTGCAGGGGTGTCGACCGCCAGACTTCCTAGCTCGACGCCACTGCTGGTCTTCTCCTGACCTTTCTTCTTAGCATCTTCATAGTGAACGTATAGCTCAACCTCATCGACTTTTGTTTGAGGGTAGTCAAGTCCTCGTCCCCTACTCCGAAGACGAAGAGATGCCCCCTCAGTTCTGTTTTGGCCTCGTGGTGGAAAAAGCACCATCTCGAGACCTTAAGGTTCGGGTTTTGCCCACTTAGCCGACGCAGCACGACCTCCTTCTCCTCGAGTATCTCTGATCTACTCGGGATGCTTTTGTCAGCTTCGGTAGGCAGTCTACTCGCACCACCTCGAGTAATGCGTCCTCCCACGGTCGAAGGCCAACAACAGTATTGGTAAGCCATGCCAACATCGCGTCGTCATCGCAGGTAACTCTGATGATTTTACCAGAGTGCGACCACTGACAGGACGTTGGTGGCTTCGCGTTACTGGAAGAGGCGGCCAAAATTACTTTGTCCAGCTCTCTCAGCAGCATGTCTTGTACAAGAGCTACCCTTTAGGCAGCAATTTTGCCGTAGGGGTTGCTATTATCTATTATAGCTACTCGGAGGTGACTGGTAGCCACCTCCTTGTAGGTTTTTGGTTGAGTGGCCGTTGTGTCCTGCCCAACCTTTTTCAGGGTTTTAGGCGTCACCTCAGATGAGAAGGCGCCTGACCTGTTTCTTTTTTTTTTTGTTTTACCTTCAGGTATGTTGTGTTCTTTGCCTCTTTTTGGAGGAAGAACTAGCAACATTACCTGAAGGTTGTGCTTCTGAAGGTCCAGTGGCGGTTCGCGCTGCGGCGTTTCCTCCAGCGTCACGTGCCTTCCTCCTTCTCTTCAGTTCCGCACTGCAGGTGGCTACCAGCGGTTATCAGAATGCGAATGGCATTTAGGGGGTAGGAGGAGAGCGAGTTGTGGATCTGGGGAGCAATTGGACGAGTATTGAAGAACAAGAAATATTTAGAGACAAGCTAAAATTATAATAAACAGAAATCGGTAAGGGGTGCCACTTATCTTTTTAGAAATAACTAGGGAAAAAGACAAGAAACCTATTTAGAAAGAAATCTATTAATTTATGCACATAGGGAACACACTTAACTTGATCAAAAATTACCAAAAATATATTACATATCTAAAGCTTACCTTAAGTCTTAATATTTCTTGAATCCTTATACTAATTTTAATACTAAATTAATATTATTATTTTTATTTATAAATCACAAATCTTAGTTTGAGCATTTACTGGAAAGGAAAAATAAAAAAACTCAAATATTTTTGTTACAACATAACTAAGCAATTTTTAAAAAAAATCTTACCGAAAAAAAATAACTATTTCATATAAAGTGAACGTTAAATCCATTAATTAGGGATTATACCCTTTATTAAAACTGGTATGGTTTATTTAACAAAACAAAAATGGAGAATTAATTACTTGATTTACAGTTTCCTGCTAATCAATTGTCATTTCAGTAAAACGTTTATCAAATAGATGTCAAAGATAATAATAGTATAATACTATTATGACGTGTTACGTGAAAATCAACGAACATATAGACCGTTTACTAAGAACCAACAACTACTTCCCTGGCTATATGCCACGACGGACATTGAATTACAGTTCAAAGTTAAACGGGGTTAGTATATCTGCAAGATAGAACTAACCATTTTAGTTTGCAACTCGAAACGATATCAATTGACGGTTTCGGAGTATTGCGCTTCATCAGTACAAGGAAGATATCCGCCCAGAAGCTCTAAGAGCATCTAGACTGGAGATATGTCTGAAATCACACAAATACATTATCGTTAGTAAAGAAAATGTTAAAAGTGCGATAATAGCGTCATCTCCATAACTAATTGCAAACTGAAATTCTATTTAACAAAAAACCTCTCGACTTTGTAGGGTTAACTACTTGATTTACAGTTTCCTGCTAATCAATTGTTATTTCAGTAAAACGTTTATCAAATAGATGTCAAAGATAATAATAGTATAATACTATTATGACGTTTTATAGAGTCTTTGAAAATCAAAGAACATATAGACCGTTTACTAAGAACCAACAACTACTTCCCTGGCTATATGCTCTTAGAGCTTCTGGACGGATATCTTCCTTGTACTGATGAGGCGCAATACGCCGAAACCGGTCTACAAGTGATACCCTTTCGAATTGCAAACTAAAATGGTTGGTTCTATCTTGCAGATATACTAACCCCGTTTAACTTTGAACTGTAATTTAATGTCCGTCGTGGCATATAGCCAGGGAAGTAGTTATTGGTTCTTAGTAAAAGGTCTATATGTTCTTTGATTTTCAAAGACTCTGTAAAACGTCCTAATAGTATTATACTATTATTATCTTTGACATCTATTTGATAACCGTTTTACTGAAATGACAATTGTTTAGCAGGAAACTGTAAATCAAGTAGTAAACCCTACAAGGCCGAGAGTTTTTTTTTAAATAGAATTTCAGTTTGCAATTAGTTATGGAGATGTCGCTATTATCGCACTTTTAACATTTTGTTTACTAAAGATAATGTATTTGTGTGATTTCGGAAATATTTCCAGTCTAGATGCTCTTAGAGCTTCTGGGCGGATATCTTCCTTGTACTGATGAGACGCAATACGCCGAAATCGGTCTACAAGTGATATCCTTTCGAATTGCAAACTAAAATGGTTCTATCTTGCAGATATACTAACTCCGTTTAACTTTGAACAGTAATTCAATGTCCGTCGTGGCATATAGCCAGGGAAGTAGTTGTTAGTTCTTAGTAAACGGTCTATATGTTCTTTGATTTTTAAAGACCCTGCAAAACGTCATAATAGTATTATACTATTATTATCTTTGACATCTATCCAAAAATGGAGAAGTTTGTTATGGTCAAGATGATGAAAATATATTAATTTTAGAAACAATCATAGGTAAATTCTGGTAGAAGTGCACTCCTAGGGTTTCCTAATACCTATATTGTTATAAATAAGGCATATTTATAAAAGTTTGAATCATTACATTTACCCTGAAGATAATACACATGTAATATAATTCATAATCAAGAATACATAAAAAATATAGAAAATTGTATGGAGAGTTAAATTTTAAAGGCAACTTAAAAAAAAGTCAGTAGTTATGAATAGTTATATCAAAGTCATCAGTCTAGGTAATGTCTAATGTCAAATGAATGTAAGAGAATGTTGTTACATTTTGTGCATATTGTTCGTTAAAAACTTTAAACAGAATAAAATTATATTAAGTTATCGGTGATTAAATAATTATTTAGTAATAAAGAAACAGTAAGAATTTACCCGATACCTACATAATTGGTGACCCCGTCAGTTTTAGCAACGCGGTTAAGTTTTCGAAAGTATTGCGTGTATTTCGGTTTGGTTTCCCAGTAAAATAAAAAACACCTTTAATAATGTCGGATGATACAAAATCAAGCGAATCTAATAAAAACAATGCCGAAGCAGGTTTTAATATTAACAAAATCGCGAGTGATCGTGTAGTAAAGTATAATGACGATGAAATTAAAACCGTACGACTAAAACTGCCACCATTTTGTAATGAAAAGCCTGAAATTTGGTTTTTTCAAGTGAAAGCAAAATTTCGAATCAAACAAACTAGAAGTGAAAACAACAAATTTAACCATTTAGTAGCAAAACGGATCTTTTAAAAAACATTTGGGATATTATAACCGACGATGACCGTCCAAGTAAATATACCTCAGCAAAGACAAGATTATTAAGCATTTACAAAGAAAGTGATGATAATTAATATAAAAAATTATTATCAAGTGGTGAATTGTCAGAAAAAGGCTAGTAATAATATTAAAACAGAAAATGCACCTAGTACTGAAATATAGCAGCAATGTCAGTACAATAAGCTTTGTTAGAAAAACAGATGAATGAACTAAAAGTTAAAACGAGAGCACGCAGCCCAAGCCACAGAGAGAATAGAAATAAAAATGGAGATAACTCCAGGGGACGATTCAACCTTATCTGCAAGTATTGTTACAATCATTTTAGATTTCGCATTCGGTGTTATCCAGAGAAATGCGTACAACTTTATTCTTTTAACAAACAGGAAAAATCCAAACATCAGACGATATAGGAGCTGCTTCGTCTGCTGAATGCTACAAAGACAGCAGCCACGCCTGCTTATTTGTAACAGACAAAAAAACAGGTTTAAAATTTTTAGTAAACAGCGGCGTGAATGTTTCAATAACTCTATTTAAATATAATAAAATAAATAAAAAGAATTCAGATTACAAAATTAATGCAGCCAATAATACTAAAATATCAACATATCGGTACGATCCATTCAATATTGATCTAGGTCTAAGAATAAACTTTCAATGGCAGTTCATGGTGGGTGCAAAAATGCAAAAAAAAATCTCGGAGCAGATTCTCTTAAAAATTTCTATTAAATTATAGATTTAATTCTGTTAATTTTGCTAATATTATAAGTATCACTTTAAATAAAGTTATAAAAAAATATAGAAACTGCAATAAAACTAACATTTTTAACATACAAAATGATCTGATTGGTTGCAACTGGAATCTTTATTCTAGTAATGTTGAAGTAATTTATAATGAGTAATTTTTAAAATGTGGCAGAGTTATTGATAAGGTTGCTCCTATTCAGACATGTAAGTATAACCCCAAGTTACCATGGTTTGATAATGAGGTTTACAATAAAATTAAATTCCGCGATAATGCTTACAAGTTATTCAGAGTCATGTGCTGAACCCCAAAAGCAGAATATGTGGAATGAATATAAAAAATGTAGAAATGAGGTAGTTAATGTTTTAAAATCAAAAAAATTTGCGTATTATTTCAATAAAATTGATTGATTTAGAGATAATCCTAAGGAAATGTGGAAAACTTTAAAAAAACTAGTTAACTTAAAAACCAATGATATTATGGTTCATGTAGAATTTATAGACCAAACAGGACAGCATTCCATAATACGGAAAAAGTAAATAAATTTAATGAATATTTTTTTGAAAGTATTTTGGGTATTATTGGAAGTATTGAAACTATCCAATGGTATAATTTAAACAACAATTTATACTTACCATTTCATAATTTTAAGTTACTTACTTTATTAAGAATAATAAAAATAATAAAAAACCTTAGTTTTTTATATAAAACTTTCACTTTTAATGTTTTTTAAAAAATGACATATGTTTCGCTTTACTAAGCATCGTCAGATTGACATATAAAGTTACATTGTGTTTATTTGAAGCTAACTATCTGATGTTGAATCGGTAATATTAAGGTTAGATTAAGTATGGAAGTAATAAGATATAACAATATTAAAGCCTAGATGTTATTAGCTCTAAGGGATTATCCTGGATGTATCTCCCTCTAAGATCAGTATAACTGTGCAATGATATAGAAAAACCAGGAAAAAACTATATCTGCTGATCTTTACAATAAGTTAATATATTTGTATTACAATTATATCTTATTTATGTATAAAATAAAGACTCAATCAAAGTAAACAGTTTAATAGTGGAGAATTTCTAAGATTTATTTGTTCATTAACAACTTTAAATTGTGGATCTGGTAGATGTTTTTTTATTTCAAGTTCTTCAAGGAAATCTAAATTTTGTTTTTTATTACAAATGTGTAGAATTTGGATGTCATTGTTGTGTAAGAGTGAGGTTGGATGTTCAAGTAGGTGTTTTGCATAATTTGACTTATCTGGTTGTTTTAATCTATATATGACATCCAAATTCTACACATTTGTAATAAAAAACAAAATTTAGATTTCCTTGAAGAACTTGAAATAAAAAAAACATCTAGCAGATCCACAATTTAAAGTTGTTAATGAACAAATAAATCTTAAAAATTCTCCACTATTAAACTGTTTACTTTGATTGAGTCTTCATTTTATACATAAATAAGATATAATTGTAATACAAATATATTAAGTTATTGTAAAGATCAGCAGATATAGTTTTTTCCTGGTTTTTCTATATCATTGCACAGTTATACTGATCTTAGAGGGAGATACATCCAGGATAATCCCTTAGAGCTAATAACATCTAGGCTTTAATATTGTTATATCTTATTACTTCCATACTTAATCTAACCTTAATATTACCGATTCAACATCAGATAGTTAGCTTCAAATAAACAAAATGTAACTTTATATGTCAATCTGACGATGCTTAGTAAAGCGAAACATATGTCATTTTTTAAAAAACATTAAAAGTGAAAGTTTTATATAAAAAACTAAGGTTTTTTATTATTTTTATTATTCTTAATAAAATTGACTTTCAAACAGTAAGGGTCAATACAATTAATCTAATTACTAACTTTACATGATTTAAAAATAAAAGTAAATTCGTAAGATAATAAAATTTCTGTCTTCAATATTCTTAATTCAAAAATTAAAAAGGGCGTATATGTAACAACTAGCGGCCGCCCGCGACTTCATCCGCCTGGACTTTAGTTTTTTGCCACCGAGTTTCATACAAATTTGCAACCCCTATTTTAAATCCTTAAGGATGGAATTAAAAAAATTAATTTCTTAGTACACCACTACGTAATAAAACAAATTTATTCTTAAATTTTCAAGACTCTACGCGTCTATTGACAGTGCCATGTCAGCCAGCAGCAGCGTGCTACCGTCTCACCGCTCCACACACCCCGCTCAGTAAAGCGCGAGTGGTATTAGACTATTATTATTTTAAAACTTTAAAAACTTAATAAAATCGCAGCCCGATCGGTTTAAAATTGACAAAGTTTCATACAAACTTTCATCCCTATTTTATCCCTTAGGGGTGGAGTTTATCAAAATTCTTTCTTAGGGGATGCCTACGTCATATTAGCTACATTCATGCAAAATCTCAGCCCGATCGGTTTAAAATTGACAAAGTTTCATACAAACTTTCATTCCTCTTTTATGCCCTTAGGGGTGGAAATTATCAGAATCCTTTCTTAAGGGATGCTTACGTCATAGTAGCTATATGCATGCAAAATCTCAGGCCGATCGGTTTAAAATTGTCAAAGTTCCATACAAACTTTTATCCAAATAGGGGTGGAATTAATCAAAATTCTTTTTAGGGGATGCCTACGTCTTAGTAGCTATATGCATGCAAAATCTCAGCCTGATCGGTTTCAAATTAACAAAGTTTCGTACAAACTTTTTTCCCCTTAGGGGTGGAATTTATCAAAATCCTTTCTTATGGAATGCCTACGTCATAGTACCTACATGCATGCAAAATCTCAGCCCGATCGGTTTAAAATTAACAAAGTTCATTACAAACTTTCATCCCCTTAAAGATGGAATTAATCAAAATCCTTTTCTAGGAAATGCCTACGTCATAGTAGCTATATGCATGAAAAATCTCAGCTCGATCGTTTTAAAATTGACAAACTGTCATACAAACTTTTATCGCCTAGTTTATCCCTTTAGGGATGGAGTTTAACAAAATCCTTTCCTAGGGGATGCCTACGTTATAGTAGCTATATGCATGCAAATTCTTAGCCCGATCGGTTTAAAATTGACAGTTTTATAAAAACTTTTATCCCCTATTTGATCCCCTTAGGGGTGGAATTAATCAAAATCCTTTCTTAGGGGATGCCTTCGTCATAGTAACTATATGCAAGCAAAGTTTCAGCCCGAATGGTTTAAAATTGACACAGTTTTATACAAACTTTCATCCCCTATTTTAGGCCCTTGGGGTGGAATTAATCAAAATCCTTTCTTAGCGAATGCCTACGTCATAACATCTACCTGCATACCAAATTTTAGCCCCATCTGTCCAGCGGTTTGAGCTGTGCGTTGATAGATCATACAAACTTTTATCCACTATTTTATCCCCTTAGGGGTGGAATTAATGAAAATCCTTTCTTAAGGGATGCCTACGTCATAGTAACTATATGCATGCAAAATCTCAGCGCGATCGGTTTAAAATTGACAAACTTTTATACAAACTTTCATCGCCTATTTTATCCCCTTAGGGGTGGAATTAATCAAAATGCTTTCTTGGGGAATGCATATGTTATAGAAGCTATATGCACGTAAAATCTCAGCCCGATCAGTTTAAAATTGACAAAGTTTTATACAAATTTTCATCCCCTATTTTATCCTCTTAGGGGCAGAATTAATCAAAATCCTTTCTTAGGGGATGCCTAAGACATAGTAGCTATATGCATGCAAAATCTCAACCAGATCGGTTTAAAATTGACAAACTTTTATACAAACTTTCATCGCCTATTGACGATGCTGTGGCTTAATATAGTTATTATTATTATTAAACTTATTAATGTTAAAACAAATTATTTAAAGAGAGAAAAATTGTATTAGTTCTCTCTTTTTTTCTTTCTTTAAATAATTTGTTTTAACATTAATAAGTTTAATAATAATAATAACTATATTGAGCCACAGCATCGTCATATTTAATAATTCCATAATTTTTAGATATAATTTGAGTTCTTATATTTAATATTCTCCCTCGGTTCTTTTCAACTTTATTGTTTTTCCTTGACACAAAATATTCGGTAACAGTCTCATTAGATACGAGGCCACTACTGGTCTGTCAATTTCGTATCTGTGCGTCCGTGTTTTTGGGGGTTAAATGTCAGAGCTCAAAGGTCAATGTCGAAGGTACTTTCATACCACGTTTTATTTCTAACCTAACTAAAGTTCTGATATGTGACTCAATTGTGTTATATTATTATATTACAGTTTTAATATCTTTGTGCTGTGTTTTAATCTCGCAACATCAATAACGAAATATTCTCAATAAGTTGTCAGTTTCAAATTAATTATTTAACTTTATCAAATTCACTGACTGTTTTAAACGTTTTAGCTCCCTGATGATGGTCGTAACCAAGACCGAAAGCTTGGATTAAACAACTTATATATATATAAAAGGGGTAAATTAACGGGCATGTACGCAAAAGGATCATAGGATTACGAGTAAGAATGGTAACCGCAGACATGCATGTTTCTGGCTCATTAGTCGTCATCAGTGCGGCATAACCAAGAAGAGTATTGCACTTGGCTAGCAAAAGTGTTAGGTACTTGGGAGCAAAGGATGTTGGGGAAACATGTGTCAAGAAATACAAAAACAACGAACGCTCACACAGGAGTCCTATCGCCATTTTGTGCTTTCGGCCAGCTGTGCCAATGGGTTTTCGGCTAGCAACCAGCGTCGCCACGTTGGCGAAACGGACTCATTGTGTTTGAGTCGTTCCAAGCCCAGGATGTGAAACACAAAGGGTGCCAAGTATGCGTATTTATGATAAATAAAAGGGGTAAATTAACTGGCATGTACGCAAAAGGATTATAGGATTACGAGTAAGATTGGTAACCGCAGACATGCATGTTTCTGGCTCATTAGCCGTCATCAGTGCGGCATAACCAAGAAGAGTATTGCACTTGGCTAGCAAAAGTGTTAGGAAACATGTGTCAAGAAATACAAAAACAACGAACGCTCACACAGGAGTCCTATCGCCATTTTGTGCTTTCGGCCAGCTGTGCCAATGGGTTTTCGGCTAGCAACCAGCGTCGCCACGTTGGCGAAACGGACTCATTGTGTTTGAGTCGTTCCCGTTAATTTACCCCTTTTATTTATCATAAATACGCATACTTGGCACCCTTTGTGTTTCACATCATGGGCTTGGAACGACTCAAACACAATGAGTCCGTTTCGCCAACGTGGCGACGCTGGTTGCTAGCCGAAAACTCATTGGCACAGCTGGCCGAAAGCACAAAATGGCGATAGGACTCCTGTGTGAGCGTTCGTTGTTTTTGTATTTCTTGACACATGTTTCCCCAACATCCTTTGCTCCCAAGTACCTAACACTTTTGCTAGCCAAGTGCAATACTCTTCTTGGTTATGCCGCACTGATTACGGCTACTGAGCCAGAAACATGCATGTCTGCGGTTACCATTCTTACTCGTAATCCTATGATCCTTTTGCGTACATGCCCGTTAATTTACCCATTTGATTTTTATCATAAATACGCATACTTGGCACCCTTTATATATATATATATATATATATATATATATATATATATATATATATATATATGAATAATGGTATAGTGACTGGTTCAATATAACTTGAAGTCAATAGTGGAGTTGCAGTCAATGTTATGGCCAATGTAAATAAAGAAAACTCTTTTATTTTTGTCAAGCTTTCGAATTTATTCAATTCTTTTTCAGGACATCTGTGGTGAAGAAAAATTTTTTATATAATAAAAAATTTTTTTTATAATGTTTTATATGTGATAACTTACTAATACGTGAGGTTATGAAAGAAGCTGGGAATTCTGTTTGACAAAATTAAAGTAAATCATACTATTAAAATACATAAAAACATATACATTTAAAACTTATTATTTTGTTATTTTTAGTATGAAGGTTTGTCTGTAAATGATTGACTTTTAATATGTCTTCAATTTCTTTTTTATATATGTATGATTTTTTTATGTATCTATGGTTTTTATTTTAACACAGTAGGAGAGCAAAATATTTTAATGATTAATTTATTTAGATTTTATTATTATATCAAGTAAATTACTAAATTCGTGAAATACAGAATTTTAATTTCAAAAATTTTTATAAAAAATTTTTTATATGTTACATTTTATGAAAGTTGTTGTTTTTTGTGTTTTTATTTTTGTTTATTTTAATATTATATTAATCTTTATGTTTGTAATCCTGTTTTAATTTATTAATAGTTTTTTTTATTTTTTTATATTTATAAGTTAAATTTATATAGAGAAAAATTGTATTAGTTCTCTCTTTTTTTCTTTCTTTAAATAATTTGTTTTAACATTAATAAGTTTAATAATAATAATAACTATATTGAGCCACATCATCGTCATATTTAATAATTCCATAATTTTTAGATATAATTTGAGTTCTTATATTTAATATTCTCCCTCGGTTCTTTTCAACTTTATTGTTTTTCCTTGACACAAAATATTCGGTAACAGTCTCATTAGATACGAGGCCACTACTGGTCTGTCAATTTCGTATCTGTGCGTCCGTGTTTTTGGGGGTTAAATGTCAGAGCTCAAAGGTCAATGTCGAAGGTACTTTTATACCACGTTTTATTTCTAACCTAACTAAAGTTCTGATATGTGACTCAATTGTGTTATATTATTATATTACAGTTTTAATATCTTTGTGCTGTGTTTTACTCTCGCAACATCAATAACGAAATATTCTCAATAAGTTGTCAGTTTCAAATTAATTATTTAACTTTATCAAATTCACTGACTGTTTTAAACGTTTTAGCTCCCTGATGATGGTCGTAACCACGACCGAAAGCTTGGATTAAACAACTTATATATATATAAAAGGGGTAAATTAACGGGCATGTACGCAAAAGGATCATAGGATTACGAGTAAGAATGGTAACCGCAGACATGCATGTTTCTGGCTCATTAGTCGTCATCAGTGCGGCATAACCAAGAAGAGTATTGCACTTGGCTAGCAAAAGTGTTAGGTACTTGGGAGCAAAGGATGTTGGGGAAACATGTGTCAAGAAATACAAAAACAACGAACGCTCACACAGGAGTCCTATCGCCATTTTGTGCTTTCGGCCAGCTGTGCCAATGGGTTTTCGGCTAGCAACCAGCGTCGCCACGTTGGCGAAACGGACTCATTGTGTTTGAGTCGTTCCAATACGCATACTTGGCACCCTTTGTGTTTCACATCCTGGGCTTGGAACGACTCAAACACAATGAGTCCGTTTCGCCAACGTGGCGACGCTGGTTGCTAGCCGAAAACCCATTGGCACAGCTGGCCGAAAGCACAAAATGGCGATAGGACTCCTGTGTGAGCGTTCGCTGTTTTTGTATTTCTTGACACATGTTTCCCCAACATCCTTTGCTCCCAAGTACCTAACACTTTTGCTAGCCAAGTGCAATACTCTTCTTGGTTATGCCGCACTGATTACGGCTACTGAGCCAGAAACATGCATGTCTGCGGTTACCATTCTTACTCGTAATCCTATGATCCTTTTGCGTACATGCCCGTTAATTTACCCATTTGATTTTTATCATAAATACGCATACTTGGCACCCTTTATATATATATATATATATATATATATATATATATATATATATATATATATATATATATATATATATATATGAATAATGGTATAGTGACTGGTTCAATATAACTTGAAGTCAATAGTGGAGTTGCAGTCAATGTTATGGCCAATGTAAATAAAGAAAACTCTTTTATTTTTGTCAAGCTTTCGAATTTATTCAATTCTTTTTCAGGACATCTGTGGTGAAGAAAAATTTTTTATATAATAAAAAATTTTTTTTATAATGTTTTATATGTGATAACTTACTAATACGTGAGGTTATGAAAGAAGCTGGGAATTCTGTTTGACAAAATTAAAGTAAATCATACTATTAAAATACATAAAAACATATACATTTAAAACTTATTATTTTGTTATTTTTAGTATGAAGGTTTGTCTGTAAATGATTGACTTTTAATATGTCTTCAATTTCTTTTTTATATATGTATGATTTTTTTATGTATCTATGGTTTTTATTTTAACACAGTAGGAGAGCAAAATATTTTAATAAATAATTTATTTAGATTTTATTATTATATCAAGTAAATTACTAAATTCGTGAAATACAGAATTTTAATTTCAAAAATTTTTATAAAAAATTTTTTATATGTTAAATTTTATGAAAGTTGTTGTTTTTTGTGTTTTTATTTTTATTTATTTTAATATTATATTAATCTTTATGTTTGTAATCCTGTTTTAATTTATTAATAGTTTTTTTTTATTTTTTTATATTTATAAGTTAAATTTATATGTTAAATTTATTTATATTTATTTTTGAAATGATAGAATGTAACAATAAATATTACTCAGCCCTTCGATATCTGATTTTCTATTAATACATGTTCCCCTTTTATCAATGTGTGTCATTTCTAAGAATAATCTTTTTTTAAGGTTCCTTTCTCTTTCTAAAATTTTTGTTTCTTCAAATTTTAAACTATGATTATTTTTGATTGCATGTTCTGTTACTGCACAAGCATTATATTTATTATTTCTAATATCACTTTTATGCGAGATGTTCCTGCTGTGTACAGTTCTGCATGTTTCTCCAATATAAACTCTTTCACAATTAGAGCAAGTGATTTCATATACTACATTTGAAATTTCAAAATTACTAAGCGGATCTTTAGTTTTGGTGTATAATTTAGAAATAGTTTTGATGTTTTTAGTGCCTATTTTGAAATTTTCATAATTTTTGAATAGTTTTAAAAGATTAGGAGTAAGTTAAGGGATATAAGGTAAAGAACCAAAAATTGGCTGTAAATTTTCATTTGACAAGACACCATTCTCAATGTCAAATGCTTGTTGTTGATTGAAATTATTGTTGTTATTTATTCTTGTAATTCACGTGGTACTAAAAATTAATTTATTTAATAATCCAAGAGAATATGAATTATTTAACAGTATTTCTTTTAATTTAAGTAAACCTTGGTTTTTAAAATTTGGGTGTGATAATTTTAGAACTCTGTTTTTTAGTCCTAGAATTAGGTTAATCTTGGTTTTATGAGGGTGTTCAGAATAAAAATTAATAAACCTGTTGCTGCATATTGGTAGAAAGAAGTATTAATCAAATACCATTCAGAATTCCTTTTATCAAACGTTTTGTTGATAATTTAATACTTGCGATACCATTTAATAAAGTTGATCTTGTCCTAAAAATTTTTAATAACCAATGTAAACAACTGCAATTCACAGTAGAAAAAGAAATTAATAACAGTTTACCTTTCCTAGATTTAATCGTCTATCACACACAAAATAACATCTTACAAACAGAATGGTACCGTAAACCAATATGCAGCAACAGGTTTATTAATTTTTATTCTGAACACCCTCATTAAACCAAGATTAACCTAATTCTAGGACTAAAAAACAGAGTTCTAAAATTATCACACCCAAATTTTAAAAACGAAGGTTTACTTAAATTAAAAGAAATACTGTTAAATAATTCATACCCTCTTGGATTATTAAATAAATTAATTTTTAGTACCACATGAATTACAAGAATAAATAACAACAATAATTTCAATCAACAACAAGCATTTGACATTGAGAATGGTGTCTTGTCAAATGAAAATTTACAGCCAATTTTTGGTTCTTTACCTTATATCCCTCAACTCACTCCTAAACTTTTAAAACTATTCAAAAATTATAAAAATTTCAAAATAGGCACTAAAAATATCAAAACTATTTCTAGATTATACACCAAAACTAAAGATCCACTTAGTAATTTGGAAATTTCCAATGTAGTATATGAAATCACTTGCTCTAATTGTGAAAGAGTTTATATTGGAGAAACATGCAGAACTGTACACAGCAGGAACATCTCGCATAAAAGTGATATTAGAAATAATAAATATAATGCTTGTGCACGAACAGAACATGCAATCAAAAATAATCATAGTTTTAAATTTGAAGAAAAAAAATTTTAGAAAGAGAAAGGAACCTTAAAAAAAGATTATTCTTAGAAATGACACACATTGATAAAAGGCAAACATGTATTAATAGAAAATCAGATATAGAAGGGCTGAGTAATATTTATTGTTACATTTTATCATTTTAAAAATAAATATAAATAAATTTAACATATAAATTTAACTTATAAATATAAAAAAATAAAAAAAAACTATTAATAAATTAAAACAGGATTACAAACATAAAGATTAATATAATATTAAAATAAATAAAAATAAAAACACAAAAAACAATAACTTTCATAAAATTTAACATATAAAAATTTTTTTATAAAAATTTTTGAAATTAAAATTCTGTATTTCACGAATTTAGTAATTTACTTGATATAATAATAAAATCTAAATAAATTAATCATTAAAATGTTTTGCTCTCCTACTGTGTTAAAATAAAAACCATAGATACATAAAAAAATCATACATATATAAAAAAGAAATTGAAGACATATTAAAAGTCAATCATTTACAGACAAACCTTCATACTAAAAAAAACAAAATAATAAGTTTTAAATGTATATGTTTTTATGTATGTTAATAGTATGATTTACTTTAATTTTGTCAAACAGAATTCGCAGCTTCTTTCATAACCTCACGTATTAGTAAGTTATCACATATAAAACATTATAAAAAAATTTTTTTATTATATAATGTAGCAGTACCATCTTAATAAGCGCCCACAACTTTGGCAACCAACAATACCGCATTTCTCAACCCTTAAATCTGTCACAAGAGGGCACCACATTTGTGATTCTCGCGCTTTCATGGTTAAGGGAAACAAGAGGGCAAGCCGCATTTTAATATTCATTCAGTTTAATATTGAACATTTTATTTTATTATTGTTTGTATTAGTTGAGTTGTAAAGGAACATATTTTTTTAAATAAGCACCTTTTATAACTGGCGCCCAACGTTAAAGCCTTTATTTGAGAATACACCAGAGTCTGGTTATTGCATTCACTAGTGGTTTGATTCATAGACAACTTTGTTCTACAATTTGTTACCCAAATTGTCCTCAAAAGTTAGCTAATGAACAGATCTTTACTGGTTTTGTGATAGCTTAACTCAGGAAATAGCTCAATTGTTGGCCGAAGAATTTATTATCTGCCATCATACTTCGACGAAGTGAGAGACTTTCAAGCAAGATGGCGATGTCTGCTGATCAGCTTCAACAAATATTGCAAGCAGTAGCAGCCATGCACACCGAGCCTAACGCTGTCAGGAAAGGCACTCTTACCAAATGTACGGCACGTTTTAACGGCGAAAGAAGCCATGACATAGTGGACAATTTCTTGAGGACCGTTGCAGTTTATATGGATATGGAAGCGATTTCAGAAGAGGATGCGCTAAAAGGATTACCTTTACTATTGACTGGACCAGCAGCTACATGGTGGCACGGGGTTAAGGAGGAAGCTACGGACTGGAAGACTGCTACGAATTTAATAAGAGCAGCATTCTCACCATCCACTCCACCTTACCAGATATACTTAGATATTTTTAGTACTCCTCAAAAAGAACATACGCCAACAGACGAGTTTATATGTGAAAAACGAGCTCTACTTGCCCGTCTACCACGGAACAGACATGATGAACAAACGCAAATTGACCTTGTCTATGGGTTACTACACATTAAATTACGGAAGAGAATCCCTCGAAATCAAATTAGATCATTCGCTGAATTACTGCAAAAGGCTCGCGAAATAGAGACAATTGAATCAGAAACAAAACAAAATGAGATTCCAGTAAGTGCTGATTCAGGAAACAGCTCCAAATCACAAAGACCTAAAGCTGTTAGATGCAATTTTTGCAGCTACAGGGGTCATACGGCGCAAGATTGTCGCAAACGACAATTAAAACAAAAAGATCCGCCGAAAAACACGACCACAGCTCAAGCGGAACCAGTTAGTACTACTAGATGGGAAAACAAACAGATAAGTTGTTATGGATGTAATAAGCCAGGAGTTTTCCGAAGCAATTGTCCCAATTGCATGAATTCTACAAGGGATATCCAAACGCAAGCCATCCATTTCTATTCAATAAATACATTCCTCCATTCTACGCCAGAAGTACCAACTGTTGCAGCAAGAATTTGTGGTATTAAAGGTCAAGCTCATTTAGACACAGCAGCCAAGACAAGCGTTGCTGGAGCTACGCTCTATAAACTTTTGAAAGAACGACGATGTACTTTCATAAAAACCATGGCACATATTACCTTAGCAGATGGCCAACATAAACGATCGGAAGTCCTCAGTACATACACAACGATTGAATTAGGTGACCGAGAACACAACATTAACTTTGTGGTATTACCAGAGGCCACAGACAACAGAACGTTGTTGGGTATTGACTTTCTGGAAAGAGCTGGCATTGTCTTAAATCTACCACAGAGATGCTGGAACTACGCCGATCAGCCCAACAAGCACTTTGAATTTCAACCGCAATATAGGAGCTTAATTACCCAGAAGAAGGGGAAGGAGAATATTCTTTCCCAAAACAAAGAACGACAGATTCCAAAATCATTAAGCTACTTTGAACATAACCTTACCCGTGAACCAACACCTGATATCGAATTCTTCGCATCGCCGCTTCCTGAAGACCCAGAAGACAGAATTTTGGATTTACCCACCGAAGACGCTTTTCAGAAGCCAAATGCAGCCACAGGAGTAGTGGACTACTCTCCTGAGGAAATAGAATCAATTTTCCAGGATAGTCTCCCATTAACTTACTCTCCTGCCAAGAAAAGGTATAAAAGTTGCGAACTCTTTAGTTTCGATATTCAATTACAACCAGATGAAGCATCATCTCTAGAAGAAAGCGAGCGAGAACAACTAAACGATGTTCTACGCGACTTTCAATCTCTTGTCAATGACCACGGACCTCCGTCTCCTTATGCTGAACACAGAATCGATACTGGATGTAACAATCCCATTGCAAGTGCCCCGTACCGTATGACTACTAGGAAACAACTTATTCTACGTGCAAAGTTGGATGATATGATGGCTAAAGGAATCATAGAAGAAAGTGAAACTCCCTGGACATCCCCCGTCGTTCTTGTACCAAAAAAAGATGGAGACGTCAGAGTATGCATTGACTACCGAAGATTGAATGCTATTACAGTCCCCGATAAATATCCATTACCACGGATAGATGATCTGTTGCATATAGCCAAGAGTAAACCATTTATGACTACTTTGGATTTACAGACCGGATATTGGCAAATTAAAATGAAGGCCGAAGATAAACAGAAAACCGGATTTATCACGCCATTTGGAGTTTACTGTTTTACACGCATGCCCTTTGGTCTACGAAATGCACCTTCCACGTTCGGATTAGTCTTGCAGATATCTCCTTACTGGTTTATTTGGACGACTTGATCATTCGATCATCCACATTTAAAGAGCACTTAAGCGAACTACGTCAAGTGTTTCAACAATTACAGAAACTCCAACTACGAATTAACCGCGTCAAGTGTAAATTTGCGTGCTCGACCATACCATTTTTAGGTCATTTGCTTACACAAAATGGAATTTCGGTGAACCCTCATAAAATAGACTCTATAACATCACTCACTCCACCAACTAACATGAAACAATTGTTATCATTCATACAAGCATGCTCATGGTATCGACGTTTTATAAAAGATTTTGCCACTATAGCCAAACCATTGACAAATTTAACAAAAAAGAATGCCGTTTGGATATGGGGTCAGGCCGAACAGCAAGCCTTCTATACATTGAAACAATGTTTAACTTCCGCTCCAGTTCTTAGACAAGCAGATGAGAACGAACCTTTCGTCATTAAAACTGATGCAAGCAGCTATGCTATTGGAGCAGTTTTAGTACAGGGGGAGGGTCCCAACGAACATCCCATAGAATATGCAAGTAGACTTCTAACTAATGCAGAGAAAAATTATTCGACTACAGAGCGGGAAGCTCTCGCCATTGTCTGGAGCATCAATAAATTTCGTGGTTATGTCGAAAATTCTGAAGCCATCATAATCACCGATCATCAACCACTGAAATGGTTATTCAGCCTTAAAACACCCACTGGGCGCTTAGCCAGGTGGGCTTTGCAGCTACAACCATATAATTTAATGATTCGCTATGCACCTGGACGAACAAATGTAGTAGCTGACTTACTGTCACGTCCGCCATGCGCTAAACATGAAGAATCCCCTGAATTATGCATATGTGTTGTTGAAGTGGATCTACCACGAAATAGCGAAAAGGAAATGCGAGAAAAACAACTAAGAGACCAGAATTTAAAAACAATATTAGACTCTCTCGAAGACAAAAACGCTGAAGACAGTCAGAAATGGTTCCAAAGAGGTTACTTTTTACACAATGGCGTGCTATATCGCTATACTGAGGACCAGGAAGACGAAAATGCACGAATTGTTGTTCCCCAAGAGGAAAAACAACAGATACTCTACCAATTTCATGATGCTCCCACAGCTGGTCACTATGGAATCGATAAAACGGTAAATCGCATTGCTAAAAGATATTACTGGGTAGGAATGAGACGGGACATTGCCCAACACATTGCCAATTGTGTTTGCTGTCAAAGATACAAAGTACAAGCTTTAAAACCTGCCGGTCTACTGCAAACAACCGCAATTAATCAACGATTTGAAGTTTTGGCAATCGACTTATTTGGTCCTTTGCCCATTACTGAGGATGGAAAACGATGGATCTTCATTGTGGAAGATGTGGCTAGCCGATGGGTGGAGTTGTTCGATCTAACCGAGGCTACCGCTGAAAATTGTAGCACCACACTTCTTGATGAAGTACTCTTACGCTATGGACTCCCGCGGCGAATTATCAGTGATAATGGAACTCAATTCATCTCAGCAGTTATGCAACAGTTAACCTTTTGTCTTGGTATTAAGCAAGCTTTTATCCCTGTATATCACCCTGAAACCAATCCAGTAGAACGCAAAAATCGAGATCTTAAGGTTCAACTCGGAATCTTAGTTGGAAATCTGCATCAGCAATGGTCATCACATCTTGCTGCAATACGATTTGCTATGAACAGTGCACGTTGTGAAAGCACGGGATACAGTGCAGCTTACTTGACATTTGGCAGAGAATTACAAACCCCTCAAGATGTAAGCGATGACTTCAGTTCTATAGTATACTCAGAAAATTGGGTTGCTGAAATTACTCCGCGACTAAGGCAACTCGCCGATATACTTCAAATAGTCCGGGACAACATGGAACTTAGCCAGGATCGAAACCAAGTGTATGTAAATCAAAAACGACGACCGGCTCCCGTATATAACCCTGGAGATAAAGTATGGATTGCATCTCACGTCCTAAGCAACGCAGCTAAAGGATTTACCTTAAAATTAGCACCCCGTAGGGATGGTCCCTACGTCATCCTCAAAAGACATGGTCCATCCAGCTATGAAGTTGCCGACCTAAGAAATCCGACTGTACCACTAGGACTTTATCACACTTCCACTATCACTCCTTTCAGAGGGGATGATAATGATGTCCCCGAACCGCTGAAAGTCATAAGGAAGAGAGGACGTCCAAGGAAGGAAAGTTCTGTCACTATCAGCGATATCAATCCGATTACTCCATCTTGTACTGCAGAAAGGAGCACTGGCTCCTCATCGAGAAGCCAGAGGGGGAGATTGTAGCAGTACCATCTTAATAAGCGCCCACAACTTTGGCAACCAACAATACCGCATTTCTCAACCCTTAAATCTGTCACAAGAGGGCACCACATTTGTGATTCTCGCGCTTTCATGGTTAAGGGAAACAAGAGGGCAAGCCGCATTTTAATATTCATTCAGTTTAATATTGAACATTTTATTTTATTATTGTTTGTATTAGTTGAGTTGTAAAGGAACATATTTTTTTAAATAAACACCTTTTATAATAAAAAATTTTTCTTCACCACAGATGTCCTGAAAAAGAATTGAATAAATTCGAAAGCTTGACAAAAAAAAGAGTTTTCTTTATTTACATTGGCCATAACATTGACTGCAACTCCACTATTGACTTCACGTTATATATATATATATATATATATATATATATATATATATATATATATATATATATATATTGAGATGATATTAGTTACTATGTTATATTAAATAAGATGTAGAAGGAAAATCTAATGGAAAGTAGAGAAAGGAGATTTTCTTATTTCGAGTCAGAGCGCAAATTTAGTAACATTGGGATTGATTATCATCATCTTCTTCATAATTCCTAAAAAAGAAAAAAGAAAATAGAATAATAAAAAAAAAAATATACAAATACATTTCAAAGATTTTTATTTAAAGATTCAAAAATGATTAATCTACATTATATAAAGTTTTGATAATTATGAAATTGATAAATGGGAAAGTAGATAATTAAAAGTTTATAAAATTGCCAATACGTTAGTAATCAAACATTAATTTTAAATGAATTAGGGGTGTAAGTAAATGAGAAAATTAAATTATAAAAAAAAAAGACATCACAAATAGTTAAAATACATGTTAAAACTTCTACTTACTTTTAAATAATACGTATTTACCAACCATATTCTAATTATTAATAGTTCAAATGCCAAATGAAATATTCTGAAAAAGAGAAAATTATTAGTTTGTAGTGCTAGTAAATTTCATAAGAATATAAAAAAGAATGATCATTGTTTTAAATTGTAATATTGAATCAAGAATTAGATTTTGTTAAAAATTTTATTTGAATAAGAAATTAGTAGGCGAGTAGATGGAAAAGATGTATAGATTTAAGTTTGTTGAATTTGTCATTTGTTTTTTTTGTTGATTCTGATAGAATCTCTCTTGTTTTGGACCTTCTGAAGAGGAAGGATGTAAAAAGTTTCGATGAAGATTTTTTGTAAAAATTATGATGTTAAAAGAAAGTTAAAAGGAGATTAAAATTTTGAGTTTTTTTTGAAAGTATTGAGAATAGAAAGTATTAAAACAGTTTAAAGTATAAAGAATATCCCAAGGTAACCAGAGGAAGCAATTGGTAAGAGAAATTTATATGATTTTATGAAGAAATAGATATTTCAATTTATGGGGCTGAGCACTTTATGGTATAACTGTATTTTAATTGAGTTAAAGAAGATTAAATTAATATTTAACAAGAAAGAAAGTCATAATTACACTTACTTAGAGAAAATAGTAGCCATCCATCGCTTGGTTTTGAAGAGGAAGTGATTATTTGATCTTCATAAAGTTTCCTGAAATCTGTGCTGTATTGGAGGAAGAAAATAGATTGTCCTAAGAACTGAATCCTGATTCCAGAAGAGGAGAGAAGCTTCACAAATGGTAACAACTTTGCACTCGTTATAATAAAGAGTTTTATATGTGTTTGATTTTTGAAATTTTGATGAACATTTTTATTTCACTGTTTTATGTATTTAACGAAATTATTATTATTATTATTCACTTTTTGTTAAGTTTAATCTAAATTGCTCAGTAACTCAAGTCAGAATACTTCATTTTATATATTTGATGCATGTTTTGGTTTATCAACGGTATCTTTGAAGTTTGACACATTTTGAATTAGAAAGGTTAGAAATTTATATGCAATTCATGCCTGGAAAATATTGATGGTCTAGGATAGTGCGGTTATACAGTCATTTTATTGCAAATTTGTGTATTAACTGATTTTGAATCTAGTTTGGTTGAATATTTGAACTCTGACCTTGACATAAGGGAATAGCCGGTAGCATATTTAATTAATCATATTGGAAAATAATTACACTGAGTTAATTCTTACCTATTCACTATTTATATTTAAAATTTAAAATTAATTAAAGGTAAGGAATATTTTATAACATAGTGATTGATATTATCAAAACATTATTATTATTATTCATATATGTTATAAATTTTGGCGCCCAACGTGGGGCTCTAAACAATCAAAATTAGAGCCGATTCAAATAATTAAAATTTGAGAATTTTGTTAAATTTTTTTTTTATTATTTCGCTCTAAACAATCAAAACTAGAGCCTATTTAAATAATTAATCTTTAAAATATTTTTTTTGAAAACTTGATTTGAAATTTTTTTTTGTGATTCATATTAGTTATATTAAGCTCGATAGAATAAATTGTGAATATGGAGGGAAAAATGAGATTGAGAGATGGTAAGATAGTAGGAGATGAGAGTGAAAGTAGTGAGGGAGGAGAGATTGAGATGGAAAGTGTGGCGGTACAAGTACATGAAGAGAGAGTGTTAGGAGCAGGGGATTACCGAGTGGAAGAGCTGATTCAAACAGGCCAGATACAGGAAGAAGCAGAAACGGAAGAAGGAGAGAATTTAATAGAGATAGGGGGAGAGCAGGATCGAACCATGGTTGAAATAGAGATAGAAGCTACTGCAGGTGAAAATGAACAAGAAGAACAGGTAGTACAGGAAAGACCAAGAGAAGAGCCCCAACCTGATATGTTCAGGATGATACAAAGTCTCATGATGAATATGAGTAAAGATATTGATAAGAAATTTAATCATATAAAAGAAGATAATATGAAGATGAAAGAAGAAATAAATAAAAAATTGGATGAGACGAATAAAAGATTTGATCAGCAGGATAAGAAATTGGATCAACAAAAGGAAGATATAACTAAGATTTTTAGAATCGAAATTAATAGCATAAAAGAAGACAATTCAAAAATAAGAGAAGAAGTGAATAACAAACTAGAAGAAAATAATGAAGGATTAGATGAAGTAAAAGAAGATATGAATAATAAACCAGAGGAGAACAATAAGAAATTGAATGAGACTAACGAAATATTGGAGAAAATAGAAGATGATAGTAAGAAATTTGAAGAGAAAGTTGAAGAGAAGAATAAAATATTGGATGAAATGACGGAAGATATGAAGGAAAATATGAATAAAAAATTTGAAGAGATTAATAATAAATTGAATCAGACTAATAAAAGATTGAAGGAAATAAAAGAAGATACTAAGATATTTAGAAGAGAAATTAATAACATAAAACAAGACAATTTGAAGAGTACAGAGGAAGACACAAATCAAATAGATGAAAGAAGGGAGAAGACTATTAAGAAATTTGTAGATGAATATAAAGCAAAACAAGCAGAAAAGAGTGAAAATAAAATAATTCAGAAAGTTAAAGACAGTGGTATATTGCTAAGTCATACAAAAAAACAGAATAAACCAGAACAAGTAGAAGAAATTCAAGCAATAATGCACCATCAAATTGTTAACAACAGAGAAAATCAAAATTTGTCTGTGGATGATAAGCAATTTTGTAAATATTTCTTGGGAAAGATAAAACAAGCATTCTGGGAAAAATTGTACATTTGGAAATATAAAGAAAGGGGGAAGAAAACTAAATTTATTATAGCTTTTAGGTATATAGGAAAATACCAAGAAAGGGGGAAGAAATCTAAATCTATAATAGGTATTAGGTATATTTGGAAATATCAGGAAAGAGGCAAGATATTTAGGTGTATCGGAAAATTAAATGTATAGGAAATATATTAAATAAAGGGGAACAAGTTTAAAAGTAGAAAAATTAAGTTATATTTGAATGAATGTTAGAAAGGGGGAAGGAATTTGAGATTAACAGAATTTTACAAATTAAAAAAAAATTCATAAAGATGTTAGGTAGATGATATTAATAGCAAAGTTTTGTAAATAATAGTATTAAGATGTAAATAACAAATTAAGATTGAATGGTTTTATTAAAAAAAGGTTTATACAATCTGTGCAAATAATATTAATTGAGGCTAAAGTTTTTGTAAAATGAGTGTTTATTTATAAAAAAAAATAGATTAAAATTATAATTTTTAATCCAACATCAATGAAATGTTTGATGTAAAAATTTTAATTGGGGGATTTGAGATGATATTAGTTACTATGTTATATTAAATAAGATGTAGAAGGAAAATCTAATGGAAAGTAGAGAAAGGAGATTTTCTTATTTCGAGTCAGAGCGCAAATTTAGTAACATTGGGATTGATTATCATCATCTTCTTCATAATTCCTAAAAAAGAAAAAAGAAAATAGAATAATAAAAAAAAAAATATACAAATACATTTCAAAGATTTTTATTTAAAGATTCAAAAATGATTAATCTACATTATATAAAGTTTTGATAATTATGAAATTGATAAATGGGAAAGTAGATAATTAAAAGTTTATAAAATTGCCAATACGTTAGTAATCAAACATTAATTTTAAATGAATTAGGGGTGTAAGTAAATGAGAAAATTAAATTATAAAAAAAAAAAGACATCACAAATAGTTAAAATACATGTTAAAACTTCTACTTACTTTTAAATAATACGTATTTACCAACCATATTCTAATTATTAATAGTTCAAATGCCAAATGAAATATTCTGAAAAAGAGAAAATTATTAGTTTGTAGTGCTAGTAAATTTCATAAGAATATAAAAAAGAATGATCATTGTTTTAAATTGTAATATTGAATCAAGAATTAGATTTTGTTAAAAATTTTATTTGAATAAGAAATTAGTAGGCGAGTAGATGGAAAAGATGTATAGATTTAAGTTTGTTGAATTTGTCATTTGTTTTTTTTGTTGATTCTGATAGAATCTCTCTTGTTTTGGACCTTCTGAAGAGGAAGGATGTAAAAAGTTTCGATGAAGATTTTTTGTAAAAATTATGATGTTAAAAGAAAGTTAAAAGGAGATTAAAATTTTGAGTTTTTTTTGAAAGTATTGAGAATAGAAAGTATTAAAACAGTTTAAAGTATAAAGAATATCCCAAGGTAACCAGAGGAAGCAATTGGTAAGAGAAATTTATATGATTTTATGAAGAAAT
This sequence comes from Altica lythri, assembly GCA_964028335.1. NCBI lineage: Eukaryota > Metazoa > Arthropoda > Insecta > Coleoptera > Chrysomelidae > Altica > Altica lythri. Next base: position 82,829 of record CAXIIO010000461.1, on the reverse strand, counting down.
AGATATTTCAATTTATGGGGCTGAGCACTTTATGGTATAACTGTATTTTAATTGAGTTAAAGAAGATTAAATTAATATTTAACAAGAAAGAAAGTCATAATTACACTTACTTAGAGAAAATAGTAGCCATCCATCGCTTGGTTTTGAAGAGGAAGTGATTATTTGATCTTCATAAAGTTTCCTGAAATCTGTGCTGTATTGGAGGAAGAAAATAGATTGTCCTAAGAACTGAATCCTGATTCCAGAAGAGGAGAGAAGCTTCACAAATGGTAACAACTTTGCACTCGTTATAATAAAGAGTTTTATATGTGTTTGATTTTTGAAATTTTGATGAACATTTTTATTTCACTGTTTTATGTATTTAACGAAATTATTATTATTATTATTCACTTTTTGTTAAGTTTAATCTAAATTGCTCAGTAACTCAAGTCAGAATACTTCATTTTATATATTTGATGCATGTTTTGGTTTATCAACGGTATCTTTGAAGTTTGACACATTTTGAATTAGAAAGGTTAGAAATTTATATGCAATTCATGCCTGGAAAATATTGATGGTCTAGGATAGTGCGGTTATACAGTCATTTTATTGCAAATTTGTGTATTAACTGATTTTGAATCTAGTTTGGTTGAATATTTGAACTCTGACCTTGACATAAGGGAATAGCCGGTAGCATATTTAATTAATCATATTGGAAAATAATTACACTGAGTTAATTCTTACCTATTCACTATTTATATTTAAAATTTAAAATTAATTAAAGGTAAGGAATATTTTATAACATAGTGATTGATATTATCAAAACATTATTATTATTATTCATATATGTTATAATATATATATATATATATATATATATATATATATATATATATATTGAGATGATAAATATGAGGTAGTATGCTATAATTAAAAAAAAAAATTAAATAAAGTTATTATGAAGTAATTAAACGAGGACAATTTTGATCTCTGGGTAGAATACAAAGCCGTACAGTTAGTATACAAATGTAAGTTTTAAAACATATCTATTTGTAAAAAAAATAGCATATAGTTGTTTGTTATAGTTTAAATTTAAATAATTTTTTTTTGAAACAAAATAAGAAAATTAAATATTTGAAAATAATAAAAAAGGATTTAATATAAATTTATAATGATACATATTGTTGTTTTATAATGATTTAAATTAAGGAATCATATTTAAATAGAATAAGAAAGTCGTGTGTGAAAATATCAATGCTAAAGACATATAAGTTTTAAATTAAGAATAATTTAAATCATGTATTAAATAAGAACTTACTTACGTTTACAATAATCAATATTGGAATTTTAAAGCATCATATTTATTTTTATAGAATTGATTTTGTTGAAAATGAAAAATCCTAAAATAGAAAAGTATTTTAGATTATAGTTTAATAAATATGTGATTTTAAGTTTATTTCAAAGTTAACAGGATTTTGAATTTAAATAACTGTTTAAATCTGTATTAGAAATCGAGTATTCTGATTTATAATTTATGTAAAAAAATTATCAAGTAGGTAAAAGACACTAGATAGATAGTTAGTCGAAGTTTGTTGAATTTGGCAATTGTTCAGTTGTTGATTTTGTAAACGCCCTCTTGTTTTTTTGGTTATTAAAGAGAAAAGACGTATTAAATTTTGTTCTGTTTTGAAAATTGAGGTTTTATTAAAAAAGATAGAAATAATCGAGTATAATTGATATAAAAGTATAGCGAATATAAAGAAGAAGTAATTGAGCATATATGGTAAGCAGAAAATCTGATATACCTATATAAAAAAAATGTGAGCCGTCACGGGACGCCTGGCAGATGTGAAACATCGACATTACCCGTGCCTAAATCATAAGACATTTCCAATTTAAATAACATGACATGTTTGCACTTTTTGTCGTTAATTTTTTTTACTGAAACAAATGTAGCTAAAAATAATTAAATATCTATTTCTTGTAGGAAATTTGCAATAAATTTGTCATCAGAGTTAAATTCACGATTTTTTTTTGTAATTTTCACCATAATTTTTATTTATATCAAACTAAATACATATATATATAGGTAATAAAATTAACAAATACAAAATTTGGATACAAAATAAAGTATATTATCGCTTATAAATAATAGTATCACAATATTTATTGTACGTTTTCTCAGATTGCTCACAGATGTCGTTAGATTACAGAACGAAAATAAATTTAAAACGTGATTTCGTTTAGCTTTTTATTTAATTGCCTTAAATTAAATAATCTTAAAAAAGGAAATTATTAAAACACAAATTTATATAGAAGTACGTTACTATATTAATATAATTGTAGTTACTTCATAATTTTAGTACAAACAAAAAGCGATAGTAAATAAAAAATAGGAAAATGATGAATTTAACTATGAATACAACTTTATCGTTGAAAAACTTTTAAACGGTATTTAAATGGGAAATGTATTATGATTTAGGCACGGGTTAATGTGAATATTAAGGGCTGGTTTGGGTCTGATAATTTTTGTTAGGTCATAATCTAAAAATTTGATGGGTGTTTGGAGAACAAAACCAAATTTGGGAAATAACGGACACCCTAATGTATATAGAGTAGGTAGGTACTCCCTCATTTTTATTCAATATTTTTCATTACTTTCTTTATTAACACTTTGTTTATTCATATTTAAAACAAACACTTTATACACAAATTTTACAGGGACTATTCACCAACAATCTATTTTGATTAACAAGCTGTCAATTTTACAGGTCAGCAAAATATGTAGGTATATTATGTTGCCTATACAAACAAACATTTTTATATATATAGAATAGATAGTAGGCGGAATCGAGTTAGGTTTTTATGTAACAATTCATACCCTGTCCCGCCAAATTTTTAAATCGATGAGCTTCTTCCCCCTATTGTTGGCGCGCCACCGTCGGCGTCGCTCAAAACATGAGACCAATTTCATATAAGGTATCAGTACATCTCTTTATTATATATTATCGATGCGTTAGGTTTTTTACGTCATACGAATCATACGTCACCGTCGCCACGCGAGAAATCTGATTCACGTGCGGCTATAGATGTTTCACATCAAAATAAAGTCCAGAAAGATCACAGTGGAGCTGTAGATTGTATGAGACACTTTAGAAGTAAATTTAGAAGAGAATTGTAGCAGATAATACGTTAAAGTAATAGAATTCACTTACCTTTAGAGCAGTATATAGAGTTAGCGGATTATCCAGAGATTTTTGATGAAATTTTTAATGGTTATGGAGATAATCATATTTAAATCCAGGCTTGAAGTCATCCAAATGTTTAAGAAGTTCTACGAGAAACTGGTATAAGTTCTTTCTTTATTAAATATAAAAAAAACTTTTGTGTTTTCTTATAAATATTGTACGAACATTTTCACTAATCACTATTTCCTTAGTATATAAGTTTATTTCTGTTGTTTCAAGTTGTAATAATTATCAGATTTTTCATTTTCATTTTGTTTAATAAGCCAAGTTTTTAAACATTCGTTTAATTTTCAATCGCTTGTTAAAATAAGTAAGGTTATAAATTTTCTTCTCTTTCTAAATTCTCAACGAAATCATGTCAGTTGGTATATAAGAGTAGTACATTTTTATATTTATCCAATAGTATATAATTTATTTAAACTTGCAATGAATGCTGCCCATGAGAAAAGAGTCAGTGTCCGGTAAATAAATAAATTAATATAATCTAAATTCATAAAATTGAAATCATAAAAACTAATTTGCCTATATAAAAATTTTAAATAAAATTCAACGTTCAAAATTTATAAACTACAAGGCAAATTTTATTTATAGCATAATAACTTATATATTATAATTCTTAGCAAGTTATATATGTTATATATATATATATATATACATATATATATATATATATATATATATATATATATATATATATATATATATATATATATATAGACAGTAGTATTTGCTGGTTCACTATTTTAGGATAGGAATAAGTGGGTTTGCAGCAATGAAACGATAGAATTAAGGAAACTCTTTCATCATGCCAAGCTTTCGGCCACGATTGCAGCCATCTTCAGGGATCTACAAAAATGTAATTAAGTACAACTTATAAAGAAAATATGAATTAATTGTTTACCGATAGTTGAGATTGTATCTTTATATGTTATAAAAGGAATAACTATGGTGGTGAGTCTTGCTCAAAAGCCAAACTTTTATGGTAAAAAAATTGTTATAATAATTATTATCTAGGTACACAGACCAACAATTCACAATGGAATTAAGTAATATCCAAAAGCCAAAATCTATGGTAAACTTGTTATAGATCTTCCTATCTAGGTACACAGACCAAGATTTCACAACGAATTTAAGTAGTTTTATAACTATAATGTAACAAAATCCAATAAACCGCAAAGTTTTCACAAAAGTTATGTGGTATGGTACCTTCACAATATTTAGGCAGGTAATATCAACAAATTTCCTTAATACAGAGAATATAAGTATTTCTTGATCACAGTTCTTATACTAAAGCACAATTACAAAATTACGTGACAAAATCTTAATTTTAAACACGTGTAGATATTAATTATAGATTAACACAATAAGAAATGTCAAATAACATGACAGCGACCTTGATAAGAAACGACTTCACAAAACACGTATTTGAAATAATTAAAATTAATTACAGATATGAATTACAATATGCAACAATCTACACTTTACCAAATTTTGTTTAACAAAAATTTTAATTGATTTATTTTTAAATATAGTGTTAAGTTTCTCACAAACATTTTTTTATGAAAAATTATATTATCTAATGTCCTGTAGAACAATAGGCAATGACAAAAGACATGAAACAAACAATAAATACCTATAATACGAAGAAACGTATCTTTCTATCCCATTGACATTTAGGTTATCTTTCAAAGGATGTAAACAAAAATCACAAAATACACACTGCTATGAAATTGAATAGAAAACAAAATTAAAAAAGGGGTAAGTATCAAGAATCCATCGCCAGCAGGTAAGCATATATCTCACTTAAAGTTTAAGGGTTTGAGGGTTTACTTAAATTAAAAGAAATACTGTTAAATAATTCATACCCTTTGGGATTATTAAATAAATTAATTTTTAGTACCACGTGCATTACTAGAATAAATAACAATAATAATTTCAATCAACAACAAGCATTTGACATTGAAAATAGTGTCTTGTCAAATGAAAATTTACAGCCAATTTTTGGTTCTTTACCTTATATCCCTCAACTCACTCCTAAACTTTTAAAACTATTCATAAATTATGAAAATTTCAAAATAGGCACTAAAAATATCAAAACGATTTCTAGACTATACACCCAAACTAAAGATCCACTTAGTAATTTTGAAAATTCAAATGTAGTATATGAAATCACTTGCTCTAATTGTGAAAGAGTTTATATAGGAGAAACATGCAGAACTGTACACAGCAGGAACATCTCTCATAAAAGTGATATTAGAAATAATAAAATTAATCCTTGTGCACTAACAAAACATGCAATCAAATTAAATTTGAAGAAACAAAAATTTTAGAAAAAGAAAGGAACTATAAAAAAAGATTATTCTTAAAAATGACACACATTGATAAAAGGCAAACATGTATTAATAGAAAATCAGATATAGAAGGGCTTAGTAATATTTATTGTTACATTCTATCATTTCAAAAATAAATATAAATAAATTTAACATATAAATTTAACTTATAAATATAAAAAACTTTTAATAAATTAAAACAGGATTACAAACATAAAGATTAATATAATATTAAAATAAACAAAAATAACAACTTTCATTAAATTTAAGATATAAAAAATTTTTTATAAAAATTTTTGAAATTAAGGTTCTGTATTTCACGAATATAGTAAGTTTTTTGATATAATAATAAAATCTAAATAAATTAATCATTACAATGTTTTGCTTTCCTACTGTGTTAAAATAAATACCATAGATACATAAAAAAACATACATATATAAAAAAGAAATTAAAGACATATTAAAAGTCAATCAAATAATAAGTTTTAAACGTATATGTTTTTATGTATTTTAATAGTATGATTTACTTTAATTTTATCAAACAGAATTCGCAGCTTTTTTCATAACCTCACGTATTAGTAAGTTATCACATATAAAACATTATAAAAAAAATTTTATTATATAAAAAAATTTTTTCTTCACTATAGATGTGCTGAAAAAGAATTTAATAAATTTGAAAGCTTGACAAAAATAAAAGAGTTTTCTTTATTTACATTGGCCATGACATTGACTGCAACTTCACTATTGACTTCACTTTATATATATAATATATATATATAAAGGGTCATTCTCACCTCCAAAATAGGTACTTGGTTAACTAAGTCACCTCCAAAATTTCGTAGTGACTTCCACTTTTGGAAGTCACAACGTTTTGCTCTGTTTTTATTGTATTCTGACTAGTTAAGCACTTGATATCTAAAAAAAATTTTGGATGTCACATTATCCTTGAGTATCTGCGAAACGGTCTGTTAGTTCCAGTATATAACGTTGGCGCTAGTGTCGCTCTGAACTTTACAGCCACAGTACAATGTTACCTCCCAGTTTAAGATCGTACGTTGTCACATCCAAAAAAGTGACAACATCGCTTGAACATATTTTATAAGCTAAATAGTTTGTAGATTGGACTCGTGTAAGATTATGAGAATTAACTTCACAGAGAATTAGGTTTAAAAAATAAATTTATAAACCGGTTCACTCAACATAGGTAATCGCACTTTAAAAATAAAATAATAAACAGCTCGAAAAGTATTAAGTTTAGATATGGGGAAGTAGTTAAAAAAACTATAAAAGTGAAATTTTTTATTACATTTATTAACTTATAGGTTCATTTATTTAAAAAATAGAAATAATGATGTATCCAAGTTTTAAATCATTATATACACAATTAATTAAGAATCAGATAATTGTTAATACGCCCAAAAATATTGAATTATTGTAAGTTTTATTTATAAAGATATCAGGACACCAAAAGCATGACGATTGTATAAAAGTTGTTTTAACTTTTATAATACCCTGTAGAAGATATTACAATTTTATATGAATAGAATCAGAAAAACCAGTAATTTTAAAATTGAAATAGTAAGTAATCCATTTAAAAATTATAACTTTAATCTGCCAAGGCTTTATAAAACAGCCTCTATAAATATCAATGATTTTAATGTATGCCTCTTCTTGGTGGGAACATATTATTTATAAAATATCTTTTATAATAAACAAAATATCGGACTTTGTCGCTATAGTTAATAACCCTACCCTGTTTATACAGTGCTTTTCACGTTGACCGTGCATTAATTGTTCTTTGTAAAGGATAATAAAAATGAAACTACTTTTACGTACCAAATTAAATTATAAAATAAATCTACATATGCCGAAGCTTAATGTTATTTTTGTTGGTTTTCATTTTTCATTATGCGTGGGCAATGGATTATATAAAAATTTTGATGCAATATACCTTGCTTTGAAATTAAAAATCTATATCGAAATCACAGTTTTGATTAACATTATGCAAAGAAAATAGCAATTATTGATAAAGTGTTTACGACAAATTAATTTGCCAATGTAAGGACACGTACAGATTGACGAGTAAATGTTGATAAAGAACGTTAATCTTAAACTTTTATTATCTTTGGGTATCTATTTCGTTTATGCACAAGATGCAATTCCCAAACTTATTTTTATTTTTCCATTTAGTTATCTATGTTTTTTCGTTCTAACTGCATGTATAGTGAACGTGATGACTCCCAGATCCTTAAAAATTGTGAATATGGCACTTGATAACGGTAAGTATATTAATACTAATAATTAAAAAAATATACAAAAAGTTGTTAATTCTAAAAATATTTTAAACAGATGTACCTGACCAGGTACAAAAAAATCAGATGAGTACAGAAAGAATAGTAGTAAAGGCTGATTATTCCAGAAGATTAGTTAACATTAATAAAGTAACTGTAAGTATGTTATTTACAAAAATTTGAAAAAGACATAAAATGAAAATATATTTTAAGGAATGGATTAAGTCGAATATGTATCATTACGATAATTCTGACAATGATCAGGAATTAACAACTAATAGGAAATGCAATCAATGCGATTATGAACAGAGTTTAGGTGCTAATAAAAAATACGTTCACTGCGACAATTATAACGACTTAGGTGCTAATGACCCCTACGACTATGAACGAGAATTCGGTGCAAACGAAAACAACAACCACTGCGATAAAGAACGGGAATTAAGTGTAGCTAAAATTTACGACACCTGCAAGGATCAACCAGAATTCAGTACAAAAAGACACAAAGATCACTGCGAAGAAAACAACGACCACTGCAATGAAGAACGGGAATTAAGTGTAGCTGAAATTTACGACCCCTGCAAGGATCAACCAGAATTCAGTACAAAAAGAAACAAAGACCACTGCGAAGATAGACAAGAACTAAAGTTCAATGAAAGATACGAACCAAGCGACGATAAAGAAGAAATCCTTACTAATGGAAACAACGACCATTGCGACGATAAACGGGAATTAAATGTAAATGGACCAGTTGCCAACTGCGTCGTCGACCAACGGGAATTCAATACAAAAGCAGGCAACGTCCACTGCGAAGGTGAACAGGATGATAATAACATATCTTCAACGTCGTTTTCTTCAAATGATGATTTTAGGGATCGTGATTTTGTAGGATGGAGTGATACTGAGAGCTCAGAAGAAAATTATTCTGAAAATACGGAATCAATTTTAATCGAACCAATTAAAAAAATTTACATTTCAAAAAACAAACAAAAGGTAATCTAATAGCTTAAATCTAAAAATTATAATAAATTAAAATATAATAAAAAATAATAATTTAACGAAAAAGCAAATTATGTACAGGCGTGCAAATATTTGGATTTAACGATTTTAATAAAACTAAATCTAAAAACAAAAAAAAAATAAACGTTTATGTTACAAATTAGTAGCAATGCAAAAATCAGATCAAAATTCCTTTTTGTAGCAAAATGTACAACAAAATACGTCATCGTTACACTTATTTTTAGTATATCTACTATATTCAGTTTAATATAATTAAGTTATTAAAAGTATTAGATTATATTTTAAACATTTAAAAGTATAAAAATGGTTATTAAATAGTTGTATATTTTAGAAAAATAAAAAACATGTTTTGTGTAAATATTCTGACAAGGATATTCTCTGAAAAAATTTCCTACGACACCTTGAAAGAAATCATAAAGAAGAAAAGGAAGTCGAAAATATATTGAAAATTCCAAAAAATACAAAAGAAAGGCGAAAAGCATTGGGGTTATTAGAAACAGTACAAATTTTGATTTATTTCTAACAGGAGTAATAAGACCGATACGTGAACTCCAAGAACAGGAGACAAATAAATATTTTCCATGTGCATATTGTAAAGGACTGTTTTTAAAAAATTATTTAAAACGACATGCAAAATCATGTTTTGTTAAACATAAACTTTCAAATGTTGGGAGTGGTCACCAATTGGCTCGTTCTCAATCGGCAATTGCTTGTGCCTTGGACCCCACGGAAGTAATATCCAAATTGGATGTAAAGGAAAAGGTACTTTATTTTAAATTTTTCTTGTTATTCCTTGTTTACGATGCTTCCTAGTAATTGGCAGCAATGGTTTAACATTTATATTTGCACTTTTTAATACTGAAAATAATTAGTTAGGTAAGTTGGTTTAACGCGCTTTTTTAGTTATTATATTTTTTTAGGTATTTAATATAATAAAACCTGATAACATATCGCTTAAAGCTAAAAAGGATTTACTAATTGCTCATGTAGGAGAGTCATACTTAAAAAAGCACAAACGAGAAAGAATGGCATATGCAGCTAGTAACAAAATGAGAGAACTTTCCAGACTGTTGATTATATATCGTATATTATGTAATAATGAAAATATTCAGTTAAAAGATATAATTCACCCTAAAAATTTTGATAACGTTGTTTTAGCTACTAGACAAATGGCGGGATATAACCATGAAAAAAATGTTTTAGAGCACCAAGCTTAGCTATGCATATTGGCACATCTTTAAAGGACGTTTGCAATGAATGTATACATTTAATTTTAAAACAAAAAAAAGGTTTTACAACAAAATTAGTAAGTGAGCAGAACGAATGGATAAAAAATATAAATTTTTTTAAGGAACTAATAGATTCCAGATGGAATATTGAATTAGGGTCTCTCGCAAATAAAGACTTACTAGAAAAACGGTGGAATAAACCGGTTTTACTGCCTCTTGTAAGTGACATAAAAAAATTTCGTGAGGAAGTAATAAACATTGCAAAAAAGACTAAGCAACAACTAATTATAAATGAAAGAGATAAAACCGCTTATAAATTACTAACCCAATGTGTTCTGGCCCAACTAATTCTTTTTAATCGAAGAAGAATTGGGGACGTACAATATTTAAAAATAAAAGACTATCTCGATGATAAACGAGGAAATGTAAAGGACTTTGAAAATGTCCTTACTGAAGCCGAAAAAGTATTGACAATGAGCTACAAATGAGTAATTAATAGTGGAAAAGGCAGTAGAGCAGTTGTTATTTTGATTCCACGTTTTTTACAAGACATTTTGGATTTCTTAATAAAGATACGCCCGCTGCATAGACCATATGAAAATGAATACGTTTTTGCAATACCTGGCAGTACAATAAAATGAAGTCAAGGGGATATTGCTATTAGAAATCTTTGTAAAAGGATAAAGCTGGAAGATCATACGACATTTACAAGTAACAAACTAAGAAAGCAAATAGCTACAGTGATGCAGATACTTAATATAAGTAAAGACGAATCGAAGCAATTTGCTAATTTCATGGGACACACAGAAAAAACGCATGCTGAGTTTTATGACTAAGTATAAATTTAACTCTTTCTTTTAAATAATAAACTCATTTACTTCTTATATTTAGGTTGCCTGTAGATATTTACCAAACTGCTAAGGTTTCCAAATTACTTTTAATGATTGAAAAGGGTTCTATTCCAATTGAATATAAAGGAAAATCTTTGACAGAAATAGATATTGATCCTAATACCGAATTATTAGATTCCGATAATGACAGTGGTAGTTATTTATTTATTCTATTTTATATTAAAAAAATATATATAAAATTATATTGTTTTTAGACGAAGGAGTATTTGTTATAGATAACACTACGTTAGAAGACAACAGAAAGGACAGACCTGAGCTTATAACAGGTAGATTTCAACAAGTGCATAAAAAACCGAAATTTAATCTAACATACATATTTCGCTTCTAGATAAAGTTTTACCCAACTTAGAAATCACTAAAAATAAGAGAAAAAGACAGACAAAAAAAAATAGCAATCATTCAGAAGATTTATCTTCCGATGAGGATATAATCGAAATGAAAAAACAAAGAGTTAAAAGACAAACAAAGGAAAGTCCATTTAACGAAGTCTTTCAAAAAGATCAAAGAAATAATTCAGAAGATTTTAGTTCCGATGATGATAAAATTCAAAGAAAAAAGAAAACAGGAAAAAGGCAATGTAAGTAATCCTCGTATAGCGTATTGAATCATATTGTATAACTTGTCAAAAAATTGATTGTATATATTTCTATTTTTGATTTAATATCCCTTTTAGGTTGGACAGAAAAAGAAATTCAATTATTAAAAGAAGAATTTGGTTCTTATATTAAAAAAAAATCATATCCATCTGGCACACAAATGAAAGAATTTGCCAAGAAAAACGACCTCAAGAAGACAGTCCTAGTCATAAGATCAAAAATTTAGCATTTAATGGCAACTAAATATTAACATTTATTTTAAATTTTAAAAAATAAAATATTAAAACAGAATTTGTTTACAACTCTTTATTATGAAATAATAAATAAATTATTATACATTTCAAACAATATTGTTTAACTTTTATTACAACTTGCAAATTCGTGAGTATAAGTAAATTTTGAACAATAAGATAAATTGCGTCGTCTCCTTGGAATTTTAGAACAGTAACAGTTTACTAAAAATTCGATTTCAATTCGTTTTGAATTTGGTGAATTTTGTATCTTAACGTAACTTATTTCACTACCGTGTGGGCAATGTCTTTTAAAATCGCGCTTGACTGCCACTAAAAAATCACATCCACAATTATAATTACCGTCATTTCTTTGGAAAACACCAATCCAACGATGAGGATTTCTTCCGTTTTGAACCACTGGATAATGATTTTCTAGCATGTAACCAGGAGGCGTATTTTCTTGTAAAATCTGATTAGCCATGGCCATTTCGGCTAAGTTGACATTTTCGGTACATGGAAGCATTTGTGCATTGACCAAAAGCAAACCCATAAATTCAATAATTAACAGGATCAATTTAATGAGAACTACAATATTCATAAAAAAATGTTAAAACGACTTTAAATAAAATCAATTTAATTGATATATTTCAATAATTTTAATATTTAATGTTTTAAAATATTTCCATTTAATTATACCTAATTTTGTTATTTAATAATATATATTAAAATTTTGAATTTATATTACTATATATTTTTGTTTAAATTATTTTATTATTTTAATTTATTTATTTATTATTAACCACTAAAATTAGATAAGTATTACAAAATACAAATAATAGAAAAACAACACAATTATATTAATACCTGTATGCAGAAGACTGGGTGCCTTAATTTAATGTAATACTTAAGTCAGAAACTGCACTAACAATAACTCTTTTTTGTGACCTATTTAAATCCTTCTCTTTCTTTAAAAAAATAGTCACTATTATACGGCTCCGTGAAAAGCGGCAACATTGCTGGAGGCCAGATAAAAAAGTCGATGCCTATATATAGAAAACATGGAGGTGGTTTTATACTTTCTGTTTCACTATATATATAAAAATATATATAGTTTTTTTTTATAAAATTTATACCCCTCTTATGAGAAACGTATTGTACATGTTCCCCTCATTGGAGAATTACCTTTTTATTAAATTATTACTTTGTCATTAGCCATGGAAGTCAGGTCGCCTGCTTTATGATATGGAGGCGACAGCTTATCAGCTATACATATATATATATAAGTCTTAGTTCTTGAAGGGAATGATATATTAGTAAGTTTTGATGTAGTATCTCTCTTTACAAAAGTGCCCCTAAGCAATGCAATGGAACATATAGATGATAAATTCCCAGAGGACATCTCCAATTTGTTTAAACATTGCCTCACCACCACTTATTTTTCATGGGACAATAAGATTTACGAACAGATCGAAGGAGTAGCAATGGGAAGCCCTCTCAGCCCAGTAATAGCAAATTTCTTTATGGAAAAGTTCGAACAACTTGCGTTGGACAGTGCCCCATACAAGCCAAAAGTTTGGTATAGATATGTAGATGACACATTTGTAATATGGAGTCATGGGCAAGATAAATTGCAAGAATTTCTGACACGCATTAACAGCATCAATGAAAAGATACAGTTTACGATGGAAATCGAAAACAACAACAAGCTGGCGTTCCTTAATGTGTTATTATCACGAAAAGGAAGATCATTGAGCCACACAGTGTACAGAAAACCTACACATACGGATCGGTATTTACATAGGGATTCCAACCACCACCCATGTCAGAAATATGGAGTCATCAAAACCTTAGCAGAAAGGGCAAGAAGAATTTGCGAACCCGCGGCACTAAACGCAGAGCTAACTCATATTCATGATGCTTTAAGGGCCAATGGTTATGCAGAACGGGAAATCAAAAGATCGATTGGACCAACAAATCGTAGACCCAAGGAAAATGAGCAAATCCAACCAGTGGCAAAAGCATTTCTGCCTTTTATTCCGGGAGTGACAGACAGAATTCGTCGATTGCTAAGAAAGAAAAATGTAAAGACTATTTTCAAACCAACGAGAAAAATCAAAGAATGTCTTCGATCGGCAAAAGACAGAAGAGATCCACTGTCGGCTACGGGAATTTACCGCATTCCGTGCACATGTGGAAGTGTGTACATAGGAACCACCAAACGCTCGATCAACACCAGAATTAAAGAGCACAAGGCCAATTGTCGTCTGGGGCAGACAGACAAATCCGCCGTAGCGGAACATTCCCTCACTATGGACCATCAGATTAAGTTTGAGGAGACCCAAGTCCTCGCTACTACATCAGCATACCATTCCAGACTCTATAGAGAAGCCATAGAGATAGAGAAGCACCCCAACAACTTTAATAGAAAAGAGGAAGCAGTCAAGATTAACAAAACATGGGTCCCGATAATAAAGAGTGCGAAAACTCTACCCTCAACGAACAACACCGTCCAGAACCGATTGGAATCGAAAGCAACTGTGGCCCCGCCCACTTCCTTCCCGACGTATAAATACGACCTGCGATCACGCAAAGCTTAGTAAGTCGCAGACTGTCAACCAGGAAGCAACTTCTGAAGATGCCAACCGCTCGTGTTGGCGAAACGTCAAGTCAGCAAGACAAGCGACGCCGGCCTAATAGCCCAAAAACCATTGATACAATATTTATAATTTATCTAATCTTTCACTCCGAACCACACACCTTTGTTTTTTAATAAAGCAAGCTTGACACCTAATAGTAAAAAAAATTCTCTTACCCTCAGTGCCAAAGCAGCCCCACGTTGGGCGCCAATTAAAATGGATCTTCCTTCCGGAACACCCTTCTTCAATAAAATTATAGGTCGTGGATTTCAAAATTTTTAAATTGATTGTCCTAAAAATACAAAAATTATAAATAAAAAAAAAATTATCTTCTTTTGAATCTTTCTTCTTCCAATATTCAATTCTTACTCCATATCTTCCTCTTCTTACTATTTTCCAACTCCTTCTTGCTGCTGCCTTTCTATCTATCTAATACCTTTCTGCTGCTCAGCTCTTTCTCTATACCTTCCTCTTCCTACAATTTTCCAACTCTCTGCTTTTCTGTATCTTTCTAATTATTCTTATACTTTTTTATTCACCTTTCAAATAAAATTTCTTTCTCTTAAATTTTTTATTAATTATATTCAATTTCAATGACAATCTCATCAATAATAATCCCCCTTAACAACATAGCAACCCAAAAACAAACTAATTTGTATTAAAAAACATCTACATAAAAATTATACTAAATCTAGACAACCAATTTAAAAATCATGTATCACGTTCCAACACTTCATTGAAAGAACGTGCACCCATGAAGAAAAATCCATATCAACATATAGATTTTGTGTTTATTCTTTTAGGTTTCCTATTTAATAAAGATCTATCTTTCTATCTATCCTCGGAGAGGATGATTACAATGGTAGTACCGCTCCGTTTTAGGTCCCTATCTTTTCATTTTATGTATTAATGAAATTGATTTCGGATTTACATTTCTCAGTATATGCGGACGATATATCTATAATTATTTTAAATAATAAAGACAACGTGTTAGAAGAAAGCACTAATGAAATATTGAAAATTTTAGGTGATTGGTATAATTTAAATTACCTTTATTTTAACGTAGAGAAGACTTCACTTTTAAAGTTTTATAATGGACAATGTTTCTGACCTAAATATAAAGATAGAGGATGTGCCGTTGTCGACTGCATAAACAGTTGTTTTAGTTGAAAATTTAAATTGTACAGACCGTTGTACACTCCTGGTGTCTAAATTAAAGTTGTTTAAAAATTTGAAAACTGTGCTCAATTCGCAACTTATAACCTTGTATCATGCACATGTGGCCAGTAGACTTAGATATGGCATTATGTTCTGGGGTAACTCCACTATGTTCAGAGACTTTTTTTTGTTTGAAAGGCAATACTTAGTTGCATTAAAGGAATATCTAGAACCTTCTCATGTAGAAATATATATACTCTGACATGTTTATATTTATTTGAGATGCTAGTACATGTTTTTGTCAGTAAAAATCAATTTGTACCTGTCAAAAATGCACTCAATACCCGTAGTTGTAATCGTAATCTGATAAGGATACCATTTTCTGAGTGCAAGCTGAGTTCAGATTCACAGTCAGTTATGGGCGCAAGTATATTCAATAAATTACCTAATCATCTAAGGCACATCTAGTTGAGTTATTCAGGTTTAAAAAATTCCAATTGAAAAAAATTATTACACTCTACAGGAGTTTTTTTAAAGCTTATCACCAGATACCAGTGACAGAAGAAAATAAATTTAAGACCGCCATTACAGCTCCTTTTGGATTGTTTGAATTCAATTTTATGAGTTTTGGGATACGTAATGCAGCATTTAGTTTTCAAAGATTTATAAACCAGGTTTATCAAGGATTAGATTTCGTTTTTTCTTTCCTTGACGATGCTCTCATTGCATCTTCTTCAATGGATGAGCATAAAAAACACTTAGAAATAATATTTAAAACACTTAGTGAGTATGATTTACGAATTAATATATCTAAATGACTATTTGCAGAATTTTTAGGATATTTAATTACAGTGGACCCTCGGTAATCCGACAAATATTTTGCAGAACAATGTCAAACTATTGAATTTGTCGGATTATAGAGTACTGCCGATTTTTTTTTTACAATAGAGTACCTTGTAATCCGACAAATTACAGATCCATTGATAAGATTCTATATATGTATGTCATATACATATACCACGTTCACTTCTTATTCCTATCTCAGTAGACTATGAATTTGATTTCTTGGGTTGGTACTTTAGTTTGTTAGGTTGGTACCTAAACTGAAAACGCCCTCTCCTACTGTCGAAATATTGACAGCACATATTATCAAAGGTAAAATTTTTAGAGATTAAAATATTCAATTAATAATGCCAAAAAAGATCAGTATAGAAACACAAAACAACATCATTAAATGTTCTATGTTTAAAAAACAAAGCTGCGAAAGTGCTTATTTAGATCAATTGGTTAAAATCAATCCTAGTTCGTGACAAACACAGCTAACATAAAGTTATATATTTTACATTAGATTACCTGAGAGAGGTTTTTGTAATTTGTAAATAATATGTATCACTTTTTTAAATAAAATTTATATAATTAACATAATACATAACCGTTTTTGACAGATATCATAATAAATTATATACAATCTTGTTAGATTTCAAATTTCGAAATTACCTATACATTTTTGTATCTATAATTTAATTCAAAATTTTGTTAAATATTTTTAAAACTTTTCTTTGTGTAACTGAGGTATATTTTTTGAAACTAATTAATATGACAAATATTCTAAACACTTATTTTTTTTAAATCATTGTTTGGAAAATACGGATAATTATTAAGGAAGGGTTGAAAAATAATGAGAAAGTTGCAGATAAAAGAAGTAAAACTGATACATTTGAGAAGTTAATTTTTGAAAAACACTTACAGCGTCAGATTTGGATGTACCATTTGAAAAGTGAACATTTTACTTTAGACAAACTTTTGACTGATGCTAAATATGATTTTGATTTTAAGTTAAATAACTTTTTGTCGAAATTACTTTTTTAAAAAACAATTTTATTTTTAACATACAAAATATTTTATTAAATTTTGATTTTAACACTTCGAGATTTCAAACTAGAATACAATATTAATTAATTTTATTAAAAAGGTAAACTATATAAGTAAGCAAATTATTTATGTCCAGTAAGCATCTTGAGTCATATATAACTCCTCCCTCTTTAGATGGAAACAATAGGGATGAAGAATTGTTTTCGTTGGTGTTGTATCCCTTGGGTGGTTTCTGAGTTACATTAGACTTTCTTTTTCTTTACCATAAGCTGAACATAATTATCATCGGAATTATCAGGAATAACGAAGGAGTGCTCCAAATAGCTGGATGAATTTCTTTTTCTTTGTCACTGACTAAGTCGAGCTCTGCTTCTCGTTGCAAGTCTTGAAGGTTTTTTAAATTTAACGATTGTAATTTTATCTGTGGTGTTAGTTTTTCAAAATTTTTAAAAGCTTAAGGTTCTTACTGCATTTTTGGTAGTACAAGTGGATTTCCATAGGTTCCTTCTTTGGTTGTTTCGTAGACAACACTTTCGACTTTAACCTTACATCCTATTGGTATTTTTAGCTGAGAACTTTTTGTAATTAAATACATTTTTCGTATGTAGTATGCATTGTTTTGCCTTGACTCGTAGGAAGAGTAGTTCGATTGTTTAGATCGATAGTGAGGCGGTGCTTCAACTTTTTCAGCTAATAGCGAAAATTTAAAATTAAGTAAACAAGTGCATTGATTTCTTTTGATATTAATAAGACAATAATACATCAAGAACTCGATTTAATTTTAACATCATTTCGGAAATCAATTTAATATCTAGCGATGCCGATTTTTACAACAGAACACACAATTTCCCCTTCTTTACTGTCAAGTGTCATTGCGAAAAGCGTATGCGTAAATTATCGTCATTTTTGTCTCTCTTTTGCGTATCAAGAGTTGAACGAACAACTTAGTGCTATTACCGAATTAAGCAACGCCATTTTGTGAAGGTGAACGATCTTATCTGGCAGTATTACGGCCATCCTCACGGGATTTTGAATGTACGAAGGCGTGAACGCTGCTAACTGTACTGATAGATGATTTAAACTGCAATTTGCTGGCCTGAATGGTATTGAATTAACCAAACAACTCGCTGACTATACCGTGTTCTTACCTACATTTCGCCGGGGATAAAAGAAAGAAAGAGAAAACCATAAGAATTGGTCCAACCACATGAATAAAAGACATGTTCACTTACCACAGAAGATTTCCTAAAAATCCGACTCGCGGTTTGTCCAGTGAATCCAAAAATAACAATAGAAACTAATTCCAACAACGATTCAAATGGACAAAATGGTTTAGTTTCAAAAATCCAAAATTATTTGTTACGGATGGTCCGTGATTAAAACTTCACCCGCCTATCAAGAACACATCCCTGCTGCCGTTGGGTATTATTTTAAATGTTCATACGATGACCCGCTCTCTTTTTACCGATCATATAAAGGACCTGATTGTATGCAGTGGTTTGCTGATGAGATGAATCAGCTTGCTGAGGATGTTTCAACCGTATTTCTAAGTCCATATGATATACAAATGACTCCACAGCAAGAAAGTGATTTTCAAGCATCCACATGTTGCCATATTTGTTAGCAGCCGTTTAAACTTGGGGAGAAAAAAGTCAGAGACCATGACCACTTAATTGGAGAAAATAATTACCGCGGGGCTGCACATAATGACTGTAATGTTAATTATAAAGACACTCACACAATCCCGGTAAACTTTAACAATTTGAGTGGTTATGATACACATTTCGTGATAAAACATACCGCTACTCGTATGAAGGGAAATGTAGACTTGCTGCCTCTCACTAAAGAAAAATATATTTCTTTTACAAAGCATGTTGACGAGTTCCGAATAAACTTTAGATTTATAGACAGTTTTCGGTTTATGGCCTCTTCTCTAGATAAATTGTCATTGAATTTACAAATCTTAAATCACAGTTTTATAATACTCCGGAAGAACAATTTAATTTATTAACAAAGAAAGGAGTAATGCCATATGATTACATTGATAGTTTTGATCGCTTCAATGAATCCTGTTTACCACCCCAAGATGCTTTTTATAATAAATTAGAAGATAAGCCTTGCCCAAGCGTCTATATAAAAGAGCTCAAGAAGTCTGGAATATGCTGAACTGTCATACTCTAGGAGACTATGTTGATTTGTATATGAAGACAGACATCCTTTTATTGGCAGATGTTTTTGAACAGTTTAGAATAAGCTGTATCAAAACGTATGAACTAGATCCAGCCCACTATTTTACGCTACCTGGATTCACTTGGGATGCTATGTTAAAATATACTGGCCAAGAACTAGAGTTACTGACTGATCCTGATATGTTTTTGTTTGTTGAGCGAGGTATTCGAGGAGGTCTTAGCCAAGTCTGCTCTAAAAGAAGAGCCCACGCTAACAATAAATATATGTTGAATTATAATCCTGCAAAATCGGAAAACTATTTAATGTATTTTGATGTCAACAATCAGTATGGTTGGGCTATGTCTCAGGCTCTACCATATGGAGCATTTGAGTGGGTAGATATAAATATTGACATAACTCAAATCGCAGACGATGCTGATGAGGGGTATATGCTTGAAGTTGACCTTGAATATCCACACGATTTACACGATAAACATAAAGACTTGCCGTTTTGTCCAGAGCACATCAATCCGAAAACTATGAAACCGCCCACTAAAACTAAAAAAATTACCAAATTGATGGCTACACTAAATAATAAAAAAAAATATATTATTCATTATCAGGCTCTTAAACAGGCTATATCACATGGGTTAAAGGTAACAAAAATACATTGAGTATTAAAATTTAAACAGTCTGCTTGGTTGCGGCTCTATATTGAATTAAATACTAGACTAAGAACAGCTGCAAAGAATGAATTTGAAAAGAATTTGTTCAAGTTAATGAACAATGCGGTGTTCGGCAAGACTATGGAGAATGTTAGGAAAAGAGTGGACGTAAAACTTCTAACAGAATGGGAAGGAAGATATGGCGCTCAATCTTACATATCCAAGCCCGAATTTAAGAACAACACGATATTTTCTAAAAACTTAGTTGCAGTAGAGATGTATAAATTACAAATTTATCTTAATAAGCCTATATATGTAGGACAATCAATTCTTGACCTAGATAAAACCACTATATATAGCTTTCATTATGATTATATACAAACCCGGTTTGGTGACAACTGCTCTGCCTGCTACACTGATACCGATTCACTTATTGTAGAAATACTGGAAAGAGATCCTTATCAAATTATAAAAGCGGATTGTGAACAGTACTTTGATACATCAGACTATCCCCGTGATAATATATATATGGAATACCGCAGGTAAATAAGAAAGTTCTGGGTATGATGAAGGACGAAAACAATGGTCGCATTATGACTGATTAAATTGGACTTCGATCTAAATTATACACTACTAAATTGGCCGCATTAGAAGATGAAATACAAACCTTGAAACATAAATTAAAAGTTGACGAATATGACGATGATGAAATCCAACAAATTTTACTTAATTTTGGAGTAACTAAAAAGGCTAAGGGGGTTAAGATGTCCGTTGTTAAGAACAACATAACTTTTAATGACTATCTTATGTGTTTAGAAACAACTAAACAAAAGACTGCTGTACAAACCTTATACGATCGACGGGACATCAAGTTTATTCAATAGCTAAAAAAAAAATAGCTCTTAGCCCCGAGGACGACAAAAGATATCTAGTGCCGGGGCCCGATGAAACTTTACCTTGGGGTCATTACTCTATAATGGATGTTGATTAATTAATTTAAAATCTATCGGTGTTCATTATTTTTTATTTTAAATCAGTACTGTTTTTGCAAATGTCGAATGGTTCAAGCAATGGTCTACGAAAGGACAGCTACCATTAAATCTAACCAGTACAGTTTGTGCAATACCTACAACAAGCTCCAGCAACGGTATGCGAAAATACAGCTAAGATATGAAGAGATTACCATTAAGTCTATTTAATGTTTCTATTCGTTGTAATATATTATTATGCACCTAACCATTGATATATAAACTATACCTTATGCTTATGTTTTTTTTTTATCTGTACCTTTATATTAGATTTATTTCGTTCCTTTTTATGGTGTTATTTTATTTAATTGTATTTTTCATAGCTCCGGTTTTTAATTCCAGAGTTATTTTGTGAATATATAGTGTGATAGAATTGCTTCTTTTTTTATTTACCCCACCCTAATATTAAAAAATATTTTTTATAGTTTATAACGATGATTTAACAAAGCTTCACTCTAAGTTAATAGAATTAATGTTTTATTTAACCTAAGACAATTTATTTATCGCATTACTGTAATTAAATATATGTAACCGGTAAAGAAATAAAAAAGTCTTAATTACATATCTAAAAATATCTAAAAATCGACAGTACGCCTCTGCTAACTTATTATCATCTACAACCGTATGTGACGTAGACGGAGCTGTTTGTCTAACACATTTCAACTTTATTTTACAAGTCAGTTGATAGCCCTGTTGGTTAAGGCGTCAAATTTGTACACATGAGTTCGTGGGTTCGAATACACAACAGCCATCACACATAATTTTTTTTCTACATTTATTTTCATCCAAAAATTATTCTAAGTTCTATTTGGGCACTGGGGATGATGGTGAGGGGTGGTAGGGTGACTAAAATGACATTGGGGATAGTGATGAGGGGTAGTCAAGGTACGGTGAAAGAAAAAGGTAAAATTACAGGTAAATCAAAGGTAAGTTCTTGTAGGACAGGTGAGTGGAGGTGAGCTTTATCTCACCCTATACAGCAACCCCTTTACATCGAAATCAGTTCGACCGTTTAAGAGATACAACGTTAAAGCCCTTTTGGCAATCGAAGCTATGTGTATTGTTAAACGAGGCCAAGCTATCAACGGCTCAGTCGATGGAGGGGTACTAAAATCATGTCACGTGGTCTCGGCGATCACGTGATATGGGCGGGGCTAAAAGAGACAAAAATGACCAGAATAGACCTTAGATTTTCTTATGGAGATTTACATGTAAAAATGAGTGATTTTGGGCTCGAACTCTTGCAGCCCCTTTACTTCGGTGCGTCACTTGTACAAGTTACCATTACAAGACGAAACAAACAATTAAACTGTTATTAAAAGGTTTTAATCATAATTTATAGTTATATCTCTTATATTTAAAATGAATGTTCATTTGTATGTATGATAATTTTGAAGGGGAGAGTATGTAGAATTTTATTTGTCATGTTTAAAAAAAATATTGTAAATGCGGCAACGTGGCAAAGACTGTCGATGCCTCTCGAAAAAGCTTATAGAGAGAGCTGAGTTTGAGCATTGTAACGAGAAAGGAGTTATACGAAATACAGTCCGCTATACCAATTATTCCAGTTATATTATTATTAACCTTTTATTGCCTATTTGAGTCAGCGATTCAACAGTGACAGTGACATCAGTGCACGAATAATTTCTTTTGGCCCGCTGTCTGCGCGACATTATCGCGTTAAGGTACAGTTTTGAGCCAAGCGACACTGACGCCGCATCAGTAAACGCTGCGGCTCTGTCGCAGCGTCTCTGACGTTCTGAAATTCCGAGAGCGGCGATAGTATCACTGCTGTTTTTAGTCAATTTGCGACCGGTGATCTAGATAGTCGAATTTTCTTGCGTTATAAATGAACTTCATGAACCGATTATGAATCAAGCCATTGTAAAAGATTTGCAAAAAATATTTAAAGAAGAGGAAGAAGATGATGACCTGTTGCTTTTGTATTTACTGAGTACAAGAGATCGAATTGACCCGATTTATGTAATCCGCAGCGACCAGGGTCTTTATAAAATCTTAGTACAAGAACATTTAAATTATAATGATGATAAATTTCGAGAATTATTTCGTTTTAACAAAAGACAGTTTGTCGCTAGTTTATGAAGATTTGCCACCAAAAACAACAAGACATTGTATAGGTCCTGAAAAGAAACTACTTCTAACATTGCGTCAAGCGTCAGTACGAGGGGAAGCGCGGCTCGGTCGCTGACGCTTTGCGGCAGTGGTACCGCAGCAGTGACGCTGCGTCAAGTATCGCCATGTCCGTACACGCCGTCATGTATTTAACGCGGCGTTAGTATCGCTTGCCTCAGAACTCTACCTTTATAAAAGTAATGCTTTCTGCCGTAATATAGAAGCCGGAAGACGTACGTTTGGCCTAGTACAAAGAAAATTCGTTTTTTTAAAACTACAAAACAATTTAATTGCTCTTAGTTAACATTTAATTTCACTCAAATATAATTTTATTTATTTAAGTAACTATGTGCTAGTTTCTTGTTTGAATTTAACATTCGCAAATTTAAATATTTTAATAAATAATTTACTTATGTTTTATTTACTTAGTTCAGATAAAAAAATAAATCAAGTTTTAAAAATTTAATAAAAAATTGAGTCTTTGACTCTTACCTGGGAACAAGGGGCGGTGCATAAATGAGACCCTTTTCTCGACCCACGGTCCTGTATGTGGTTGAATGCACTCATAATTTTACAATATATTGTTTAAATTTAAAAACTATTTGTGATTAATTTTTTATAAATAAATGTAAATAAATACCGGAAACCTAAAGATATTTATTTTTGATTTCAACCATATATGATACATACGCAAAATTTCAAAGTTTACAGATAGGATACTAAAGTATTCTACATTACATTAAGAAAAGAACAACTATCATAAAAACATAAAAAAACCTAGCGCCTGTAATCTTTAAAATTTTGCTTAAAATATCTTTACGTTTCTGGTATTTATATATTTTTATTTATAAAAAAATAATCACATTTATTTTTTTAATTTAAACAATGGATTGTGAAATTATGAGTGCTTACAACCAGATGCTGTGAGGATGGTCTGATTTATGGACAGCCCACTGTTCACAGGTAAGGGGTTGCTTCAAAGAACAAAAATTGTTCTTAATAATGTTGTATTGACTGCATTTCCCAATATTAAAAAACAACATGCAGCGTATTTATTATTATTCAGAAAAAAAAACACGAAGAGAAAAACCTGGCGTTTAATGTAGAACGTACCATTGCCTCCTTTGAAGAAACCTTTAACTGATAAAAACTAATAAAAACGATTCACCACCACAGTGCCTAAAGCATCAAGTAAGTTGAAACGAAGGAAATTTACAAAATATTTGTATTGCTATATTTTCTTTATTTTGCATGTAATAATCTTATATTCTACAGAATAATACACATAACCTAAATATTTAAAAATTGCTGTCATCCTGTTTTAAGTTTTAACGAACATATTCTAAATAATTGTTCATGAACCATTTTTGAATTTTAAAAATAGCCAATAACTTAAAATGATTATGATACTATTAATAAATAAAAACATTTGATTTAGAACATATTAGGACCAAAAATATCTGATGTTTCATCGGTATCAAGTTCAACACCATTAGTCTTTGTAGCAGAAACCAGTTCTGAAAATTTATTAGCTGTAAATGGGGTAAGAAAAGTGCTTTACGTTAAATTCCAATTTTCAGGAACACAATATTACTAGAAATATTTCTACTATTTTAGCTCAGATTCGGCAAGTATTTTTGATAAAACTGACAAAGATCCAGACTTTACTGTTTCGGACAACGATACAACAAGAAGTCCCCCGTCACACCCTGGAGAAATTCGAAAAAAAAAATAGCTGAAGAAGATAACCAAAGTAAAAATTTTAATATTTTAGGAGAATTAAAGTTAAATGAAGAGAAAAGAAAAGGGAATAAGAAAAAAGATTTTTGTAAATTTTGTAAAAAAGATGTGTTAAATTTCAGCCGGTACGTTTTAAACGCACATTCTATGAAAATAGATGATCAAAAAATTAGAACATTTCGGCCAAACGATCCGGAAAGAAGAAAACTACTACAAGATTTAAGGCGAACAGGAAATTTTCTGGTAAGTCATCTAATATCAAAACCAGTAAGAAAAGCACCTAGTGATAAAACCTTACCTTGTAGTAATTGTTTAATTAAAAATTTTACAGTCAATAAACGACTGAAGAAAGAAGTGTTTCCAAGAATGCGCCCTGACCATATTTCCTTTGTAGCAAAATCTGATACTTTAATATGTGAATTTGGTGCACGGTACTTGAAAACCAATAGAGAAGCAGATTTTGTTAATGTTACTTTCCAGGATGCGAGAAATAGCAAGATTGTTAATAGAAATTAAAACCTACAATAAACAATTTGTTTGAAGCACTGAAACCAGAAAAATTTGAACTTCTTGTGGCAGCAACCAAAAATGTGTCATCCTACAACACCGAAGATAAAACCTTTGAGTCTGCTTCTACAGCTCTAAATTTGGGTACAGCAATTAAACAATGTTCACAGTTAGCAATCACGTGTGTTCTAAAAAGAAAAAACGTATACCCAAATGTTTCTACTGCCCAGGCTTAGGCAGATTTGAAAACGCTAATCCAATTAATTGATAGCGAATGGCGTTTCGAAGTGTCAACTCAAGCTTCGAACGACCTTAATACAAAAAAATGGAATAAGTTAACTATGGTACCTTTAGTGCAATGGTCATTACACCAAAATTAAAATAAAATAAAATGAATATATAACAATTGTATTACTGCAGCAAAATAAATACATCTGACTTTTTGTGAAATATCAAAAATGATCATCTATCAAACAACTTGTTTCCTTTTTTATATCAACCACGATCCACTGTCTTGGCAACGGTGATCTTCCATATTTTCTATACAGGTTGAGATTATTTTGCTATCCATACGAATAATCTCATAAAGCTTTTCAAAAAGAAAATGAATCTTAATCAGTGATTATTAAATCACTGAAAAAGAAAAGAAGAGACCAAATGATCGCCAACGATTGCATATAACTAAAAATCTTTAAATAAAGAAACTTTGTGTGCTCGAAAGAGGCACGAGCACCACAAATACTCCCCTCCTTAAAAAAAATTAAATTGATATATATAAATCAATGAAAATTATGATTAAAAAATAACTAAAACACTGAACTAAAAACTATTTAAATTATTAATAGAAAAAGTGACTTTCTTTTTCTTCGTTGGCACCTGGGTGCTATCAATTTAATCATTTAATAAAAAAGCTGGTTTAGTCATGTCAATGTTAACACTTATTTCGCGATTACCTTTCAAAATTTTAAAAACTTTTTCACTTCTAGAAACCACTTTGAAAGGACCGTCGTACGGTGCTGTGAGGCTTGGTTTAATACCCGGAACTTTTAAGAAAACGAATTCTGAATTTTTTAACTCTGGATGAACAAATGTTTTTGCTGAACCATGTCTTTGTACTTGAGATGGTTTAATGTTATTAAAAATTTCACGAAGTTTAATTAAAATAGGATAAATATCTACATTTTCTTTAGAAGTATTAAAGAATTCACCAGGAATACGTAGCGTTTGTCCATAAACAAGTTCTGTGGGTGAACATTGTAAGTCCTCTTTGATTGCAGATCGCAAACCTAAAAGAATCAAAGGCAATTCATCTTTCCAAGAATTTGAAGTTAGTTTTGACACAAGAGCTGATTTAAGAGTCCGATGAACTCTTTCAATCATGCCGTTCCCTTGTGGATGATAAGGTGTGGTGTGTAAACTTTGAAAACCTAATTGTTTACTGAATTCTTTAAATAAACTTGATTCGAATTGAGTACCTTGATCGTGTGTAATTTTATGAGGTATTCCGAAATGTGGAATATATTGATTTATTAGAGTTCTAATAATATTTTCTGATTCAATATTCCGAAGTGGGTAAACTTCTATCCACCTAGTAACTCTATCAATGACTGTGAGTACGTAAGTGCAACCTTTTGAAGGCTTCAATGGACCTACTAAGTCAATGTGAATATGTCGAAATCTACCTTCAGGGACGTTAAAATCTCCTAGACTAGATTTGGTGTGTTTGAAAATTTTTGATTTTTGGCACCGAATACATGATTTCGTCCAAAGATTAATGTTTTTATTCATATGAGGCCAGAAGTATATGTTTTTAATTGCTTTGATTGTGGCTTTAATGCCTGAATGAGCTACGTTATGTACTTTAAGAAAAGAACTGTAACGTAAACTTCGAGGAATATATATACGTTGTTTATTAGTAGAAGTTTCATACCAAATTTTGAAATTATGTGTTTCAACTTTAATTTGTTTGAGGAAAACCTTATTGTTTCTTTTTTGGTTTGAAGAATTTTGTTTTTGTAAAAGACTATATGAATTTTGTGCGTTATATATATCTTGTAAAGTGAAATTAATATTATCGATTTGATCGTGCTCAATTCGGCTAAGAAAATCTGCAACTTCAACGTTTTTGCTGCCTACGTATTTAATTTTGTTAGTAAATTGTAGAATATATTCGAAATATCTAAATTGACGTGGTGATTTTTCTGATTTCGAAAAAATTGCTTTTTCTATAGGTTTGTGATCTGTACAAACATGGAAATCTACGCATTCTAACATGTAACGAAAATGTTTAATGGACTCATAAATAGCAAAAAGTTCTTTGTCAAAAACACTGTAGTTTTGTTGCGTCAAATGATCTAGAGAATCTTTTTTATGAGTTCTACCCCACTGGATTGCTTTGATACCATCCA
Source organism: Altica lythri (assembly GCA_964028335.1). Classification (NCBI taxonomy): domain Eukaryota; kingdom Metazoa; phylum Arthropoda; class Insecta; order Coleoptera; family Chrysomelidae; genus Altica; species Altica lythri. The sequence goes on along the minus strand of CAXIIO010000461.1, from coordinate 54,679 downwards.
AATTGTATTCACCTAGAAAAATAATGAATTAATTATAATAAAAAATTTATGTCAAATTAAACTAAAGTAAGAAAATGCTATATAAAATACCGTTTTTAAAAAGACTACTTTTTGAAAAATTAAACAGAGGAGCAATTATCAAATTAATTATAACATCTATGACAAAAGTTACTCACCTAGAATTGTGTTGAACAAACTCAATGGGAATCTGTTTCTTCTACACGCTGTAATTATAGCTCCAAAGTTGCTGGCAGTCAATCTAAATTTTCTTGCAAGGTACCATTTTTCATTTGTCACCTGGCCAGTAGTGGTGGCAGAGATTTCTTCTATCAACTGATCATCAACAGCACATTTTTCTTTAAAAACAGACAGTTTATCTGTGGCCTCCAGAAAGTCCTTGGAAGAAAGTATTTCTTTAATTACTGGAAATCCATTTTCCAGCAAATTTGGCGACTCCTCATTTAATAGCTATGTAAAACCAACAGTATTTCCAAAGCTGCGTAGCCTTTCCTTCAATCTGTTGATTGATGCTTCTGGTACCCCACCTTCAAGAGCTGTATAGGGCTTTGTTGGGTAAAGCACTTCTGCAGATTTCACCAACCCATCCTTCCATGCACATGCTTTATCTGTTACAGATATATTGTAATGCCCAAAAAGTGCCAACGCCTTAATGTGATGGCATTTCATGCCCCTGGGACAGGTGCAGGTGGCTTCTTTAATATCACCATTATTTTCCAACACTACAGTAAAATTATAACCAATTAATTCCATATTACATTAACAAAGGCAAATATACCTACCTATAGATACCTTGTAGCTTTTGTCTTTCATACTGGCAAATACTTCTCCTCTGATAATCTGCAAATCAGAGTCAAAGTCCATTTTTTTGACATGACTGGATTCTAAGGCGTTTTCCCCTTTTTTATAATTTTGTTTTCATCTATAAAAGCATTGATGCTAGAAGGTTTTAGGACATGTTTAAAACATGTTTTCTTAACAACAAATGGATCTGAAAATAAAACAAACAAAAAGGTACTGCAAAACTTAAAAAGACATAACCTTAAACAAGTTTAAAGCAGAATTAATATGTTAAATTAACTCACCTGGGTAAAAACTAATAAAAAACACTTAAATAGCAAGTTCCTTTAACAATATATCTAACTGAAAAGTCTTATTTTATCACATAAATCACGAAAACACTAAAAGAAAAATTCCTTATGAGAATTTACCATTGTCAACACGATTGTTTGGAGCCAGTCTAAGCTTCGCTCGTCTCTGTGACGTCAGACTTAGGCTGTCCATTTCGTCACTGCCCCGTGCCATTCTGGTTGGTGACTTAAATTCTAGACCCATTCAGTTTGGCGATCAAAGGATCAACCTAAACGGCCGGATTTTCTCCAATCTGCTCATAGATCTACCAATCTTTAGAGTCGCTAACACAAACCCAACCTTCTTTGAATACCAAGCATCTTCGATTTCAGACCACATTGTATGCACAAATACGTGCGAACGATGGGTTGGGAATCGCTGCTTTATTGGTACCAGCATTACTTCTGACCATCTTCTCCTTTTAGTCAGCACCTCACTCTTTTCTATCCCCTCTTAACGACCCCCTTTCATATCATTCAAAAATTTTCAAAAAGCTGACTGGAATAAATTCAAAACCAAAACCGACAATCTCCTCCTGTTCCCCCCTTTTAGGTCCACAAAACATCGATGACTTTGCAGTCGAAATCCAAAACCTTATTCAAACAGCCACAGACCAAGCTGTCCCCAAATCTTCCATCAACACTGAAGCCCGTCCCCTTCCCCCTGATATCATGTCGCTTATTCACCGAAAAAGGCAAATATATCGACAGTATATCCGATCCCATGACCCCATTATCAAAACAGAATGGAACCGTCATAATGCTCTGATGAGGCTAAGGTTAAACGCTCACATAGAAAACCTTTGAAAGCAAACCACGGCCAAACTTTACTACAAAGACGGAGCAAAATTCTGGAACAAACTCAACGTCCTAACTGGCCAATAAACGCAAACACATTCCCACATCAAGGTACTTGGTCAAATATTTGACTCCACCGACGAGAAAGCTGAAGCTTTCCGAGCCCATCTCCAGGGCGTATTTACTGAGCCATATGACCCAACATTCGATCACCAATTTTTTCACCAAACCAATACAATTACAAGAGAAATCTTGGATACCTTTTTAATGCATGTCTTCTCACTCCATATTTCCCCAGCCCCTGGAAGAAAGCAAATACAATCTTAATTCCCAAACCAGAAAAATATCAGACTCTTACGGAATCCTACAGGCCCATATCGCTCAGTAACGTTCTAAGCAAATTCTTCGAGCTCCTGCTCAAAACCAGAATCTGGGCTCACCTAGATTTAAACTCTACTATCCCACCATTCCAACATGGGTTTAGACCCTACCACTCTACCCAAAACCCCATAAATGAGTTGCACACATTCACAGCAACTGCCCTCAACCAAGGCAAAGTTGCATCCACAATACTTCTTGATATTCAAAAAGTTTTTGACCAAGTCTGGCATGCCGAACTTATTTAAAAGTTACATGACATCAAACTTCCAATCCAAATCATAAAACTTATTAACACCTACCTTTCCAAACGAACAATTCGCGTCTCTGTCCAAACCCTTTTCACCACAAAGTTCTAAACTTTTCCCTTCTTTATCTTATTTACACTCACGATGTCCCCTCTATTTAAAATATTTAGCTTAATGTTGACGACACAGCCCTATACACATCCGCCAAAACTACGGCTGCCCTAAACACCAAAATCCAACGTTTGCTGAATCAGTATACAGACTGGTGCGGAAAATGGAGGGTATCAATCAATCTCAAAAAAAAACCAAACCATAATCTTTCGCCATCCTTCCCACAGCCGTAGACCAAATCAATCTTTTGACGATGTCAACCTAACTAAACTAAATATCTTGGAATCGTTGTGGACAGTCGATTACGCTGGGAAGGTCATATAAACCAATTAACAAAAAAGTTATATAAATATATAAATATAATATAAATATTTTGATAATTACAATGAATTGATAGACAGACTGAGATTACTTTTTGCATCTCAAGAAGCTGGTAATACTGGTAATAATAACGAGATTATATCAATAATAGAAGAACTACGCGAAGGAAAAATTATTGCATTAAAGGTGTAAATTAATTAATTTTATTTAGTGTTAACATGCCTCTCAACAAGTTTAATCAACATTTTCTTGCGACGACCACTACATGTTCAGATGAAGTTGTGTCAGCACTGAATCCATCCACTAGTTTCTATATTTGTATACCATCTAATTTTCACAGTATTTGATTACAATTCGAGGACATAAAGATTTAGTTATTAGCAATTCTCATTATGTGTTGGATAATCAAACTACAGCGTACTCGTTTCCTATAACGGGTAAAGTTGAAAGTATTAAATGTTTTCCTGCCATTTTACATGCATCATATAAAAACCAACATAATTCTATTGAAAACTTACTAAATAATATTATTGTTAGTAAAGGAGATATCATTGAGTTTCCATTAGGTATTTCAAGTCTAGCAGAAGACTACCTTTACATTGAATTTGTTATTCAGTGTTCCCTTGAGGAGAATAAATAGGATTTTTTGAAAAAGTTTACTTCATTAACAAACATGCCTCTCAATAAGTTTAACCAACATTATCTTACTTCTATAACATGTTCGTCTTAAGAAACAGAAGATATTGTGACATCCACACTTTCACAGTTTAAGTCACAGTTTTATATTTGTGATTTATTTGATTACCACGTTAAATCCGTAATACGTTTAAAAGGTGAAAAAAAAAAACGAATCTTAATAAGGAATTTTATGTATTAGATAATGGAGGAATTGCTTTCGTATTTCCATTTTTATCTAAAATTAAGAGTGTTATCCATTATTCTGCCGATGGTGATGTTTTATTAAACAACAAAGTTTATAAGTTTCACGAACTAGCTGACACGAACATTGCAAAAAACGATAAAATTGTATTTAAGCTAGGAAAACCTTCAAATATTTGTATTGACTGCTTGTACAGTGTCCTTTAGTGAAAAATGTCTAAATTGCAAGTTTTTAAAGAGTTACATGCACCAGCACGAATTAATTTTCGAAGGAGGCATGTTTTAGTTAAAGGTTTAAATGATTTGTTATGAATTCTTTTGCTAAGGAAAATCGGGGATACAGTTATATTTCAGTTGTTATTAATGAATTTAGCAAATATGTTTGGGCTGTACCAGTAAAAAAGAAAACTGGAAAACATATAACGGATGCTATGAAATTAATATTATCTCAAATGAAAAACTCCCCAAAAAATTTACAAACTGATAATGGCACGGAATTTTACAACAAAGATTTCAAAGAATTAATGCAAAAATATAATATTAATCATTATAGTACTTTTTCTAATCTTAAAGCGAGTATAGCTGAACGTGTAATTCGTACACTCAAGTCGTTACTTTGGAAAGAGTTTAGCATGCAATGTTCATACAAATGGTTGAATATTTTGCAGAAAATTGTTTAAAAATATAACAGTACTAGACATTCTACGACTGGAGCCATACCTAGTAAAGTAAATAATCAAAATTCAAAATACATTATTGCATTTAATCATTTAAAAACGGTTGATCCTAGAAAACCGAAGTTTCGAAAAGGTGACTATGTTCGAATCAGCAAATATCGACATGCCTTTAAAAAAGGTTATATTCCCAATTGGAGTACAGAGATATTTAGAATAAAAAAAAAATAAAGTTATCAAATCCAACCGTATATATTTTAGAAGATGAGAAAAATGAAGAGATTATGGGTACTTTTTATACTGAAGAATTACAGAAAGTTAAATATCCAGACGTTTTCTTAATTGAAAAAGTATTGAAACGGAAAGGTGATATGAGACTTGTGAAGTGGTTGGGAATAAATCAACAATCTTGGATTAATAAAAATAATATGGTATAACTAATTTCAGTAAATATAGAATTTATATTATTATTTTTTTTAAATAAAAAACAGTTTTTAATAAATCGTTTTATTTCATTTCTACAACACTTTTATAATTTTTATTATCTAATTTGATTAATATACAACTTAATTCGATTTTGATTGTCTTCAGCAGAAGTTTTCCAGAAAGTTTTTCTTGTACTTTAAAAAGTGTGTGGGTTAATTACTAAACTGGCTTGTTCCATATATAAATACTTAGTTTTAAGAAGTTTTGGACATCTATGTATCACCTCTAATGCTTAACCGTATGTGATTGGGTTGATTAATTTTATAGGTTCTATTATATAAAGGGCAACATCCTTAATATTGTTTAATTTTTCAACTCCTGACTGTAGAATTTTTAAAGCACTGATAAAATTTTGACGTTTATATATTTCCAAAGTGTAATTTATTAATGGTAACCAATTCAAAAAGTTTAAAATTGAAGTGCCACTCAGTTTTATAATAGACTTTTCCGTTAATATTATTAAAGTCTTAATTTCATTAACATTTTTAAACTCTAACCAAAAGTGCTCTGCGTTTATACGTCCTTGTTTTTCAGCTAAATTCCCAAATTTTTTAATAGCTTCTTTGCAAGTTAAAAATATTTCCCACTCTTTCTTATTAAAGGTAATGCCATTTTCGGTATTTCCAAATATTCGGACACAAGGCTCAAAGTGTAAGTCCTGTGACAGACCTACTGCAACATATTGGGTTTTGTTCAGATAAAACCTTCTTTCTCCTAAATATACAATTTTATCATTTTTGTTGTAACATAATGTTTCGTCCATGAGTATAAAACTTCTAACAAGGTTTTTATTTTTACTGCTACTTATACTAATCATTTTCATTGATCATAGGAAAAAACAATAACAAATTTATTTTAAAAATACATATATTAGCAATATAAGTTACAGATATTAAAAAAATGTCAGAAAAGATTTTTTAAGGAATAATGGCACCAAGGAAGTGTGTCAGTAGATTCATTTACTATGTATCTTTTATCGTCAAAGGGACTTAAACCAATTTTTCTTTGGTCCACACTAAAAACATTGTGTGCATCTCACCGAATTACACATTGAGAAATTACTTTTTCTGTTTTATTTTCAAGACATTTTACATAATCATCAAATGTAATTTGTTTAACAATACAGCCTTTGACACCTTTAGATTTTTTTACCACCTTATTTTCTTGTACTTTATATGCATATATTTTTGATCGTAATCCTATAAAATGTGTAATTATTTTACCGTTCGCTTCATCTTTCATGAGACCGGGAACTTTCTTATTACAAAGTGGTATGTTATATGGATTATCCAAACCATAGTCGCTTGTATCAAACCTATGAATGTCACTTTTAATAATTTCCTCGTATAAATCTTTACATTTAATTTCATAAAAATGGGCGTCCGTATCTTGATATAAAATTTTACAATTGTCCTGCCCCATTTTCGGTAACATATAGTCATATTGAACCTCAGACATACAAGTCTTCGAAATATCCAAAATGCTCATTCCAATATACAACGGCTTATTGAATAAAATTTCAGACTTTTTTAGTTCTATGGCCATCAAATCCGTGTCAAACACAGTTCTACGGTGAAATTTTGAACTGGCAATAAGATTCTTAGCTCCATATCTACCCTCCCATTGATTTACTAATTTAACATTTTGATGCTTACGAATATTTTCCATAGTTTTACCATATATGGAATTCACTTTAAGTTTAAAATGATCTTTTTCAAATTTAGTTGTAGCTTGTGCTGGAAACTGAGTATTAAGGTCTATGTATGGTTTTAACCATGCACATTGCTTAAATTTTAAAACTCTATGAATCTTTTTAATTATTGGTCCATGTTTTAAGGCTTGCTTTAAAGCACGATAATGAATAATATACCTTTCCTTATCATAAAGTGTAATTAATAACTTTGTTAGTTTTGCATTTGGAGGTACTTGGTGCTCTGAACAAAAAGGAAAATCTTTGTGAAGATCATGTAACTTTTCCGGGTACTCTAAATCTACTTCAAGAATGTATCCTTCGGGTGCATCGTCCGGAATACTGATAACGTCTATGTTATTGTCAGTCCACTAAAATTTTTCAATCGAAAGTGGCTGTGACATAGCCCATCCATATAAATTGTTAACGTCTACATACAGCAAATACTTATCAGGTTTGGATAAATTATAATTTGACATATACTTATTGTTGGAATCTGAATATCGTGAACAACATTGACTTATTCCTCCGCGTATACTTTTTTCCATAAATAGAATCATATCTATGTCACTTAAAAGTTCCAACTCACATTTTGTATATCTTAACATACAATCCCACGAATATCCTGGTACAGTGTAGTACCAAGCAGGATCTAAACCACTAGTCTTATATCTTACATCTCTAAAATTTTCAAAAACATCACACAACAGTAGTAGATCTGTTTTTAAGTATAAATCAGAATATTTACCCAAATTTTGAATATTAAATTTTTTCCAAACATTTTTTGCGTGTTAATAATTCTCGGTAGAGATACTTTCGTCATTTAACTTGTTATAAAAGTGATGTTGTGCTGGTAACTGTGTTTCATCCAGTTTTTCTAACTTGTCAATATAGTCATAGCAAAATACTCCTTTTCGGGTCAGCAATTTAAATGTGTCGTCATTTAAATGTCTAAATTCATGTCTTAAATTTTTAAAGTCTTTTATTTTAAGTGTTGAGACTAATTCATTTAAAGAGGCACCCATAAATCTAAGAGAATCTATATAACGGAATTTTATGTGGTGCGGCAGATGTTGAGTGAAAGAAATGTATTTCTCTTTATTTATTGGTAATAAGCTAATTTTACCCTTCTTAGCAAGGTCTCTTATTATAAAGTGACTGTCATATCCCGAAAGATTGTGAAACACCAATGGAACAACAAATTGTTTCTTAAAGTTTAGATTGCAGCTCACGTAAGCAAAACCTCGAAATTCTCCAGTAAAATGAATGTGGTCTCGGACAATAACATCCGTGCAAATATGACAATACTTTGCATCTACTGTATTAGGTTTATGTTTCATAGCAATTATGGTTTTTATTTTTGATTCAATTATATTGCTAAGGTTTAGCATTTCATTTGCAAACCAATTCATGCAATCCACTCCACGATAACTTTTAAAGTATGAAAAACTATTGTCATAGTCACATTTAACATAATATCCACAACTGAAAGCAATATGTTTTTGATATCGTATAGAATTTGCATAGAAGGTAGTTTCAAGAGGTTCAAGCATCGATTCAAAATCGGCATATATAATAAAAGGTACTCTTTGTTTATACATAAAATTTTTAAACGTTACCGTTTTGTTTTCTGGAACAGTTACTTTATATTCATTATATTCTTTACAGAGCATAACATCCACATTAAATCTTTCCTGATTACTAAAATAATTTAAACATCTGTCACAAATTATGTTTTTGTGCTCATACTTGGAGACCTGAGAATTAATAAGCTTTGATAAATCTTTAATCCAACAGTAATGATATTTTACTTCCACTATTTCATTATCCCGTGGATCAGGAGGATCATAATCATTTAGTTTTGGAAAATATACATTTTGTATCATCAGTAGATTATAGTATATTACGTAACAAGAGTGGTAACTAGGATATTACGTACGAGTGGAAAAGTTACGCACGAAGCCGCGTAGCGGCGAGTGCGTAATTACACGAGTACGTAATACCTCTTACCACTCGAGTTACGTACTATGCTTTATCTACGAGTCAATATTTTAATTTTAATTCTAAATATTTGACATCTCTAAAAAAATATATGACGAAATTTTACGTTTAAAATAACATCTATCAAAGTAGTGACATTAAGTAACATACTAGATTAAATAATCATTTAAAATGTAATATATGTTGCCTAAATCTGTTTTATTTTTTAATTAAAACTATTATATATTTTTAATTTATAATATTGTATGGGTAAGATATTTGCTGAAAAAACATTTTTTAATGTAACAATTATTTAAAACAGCAAAATATATTGTTTTACATGCATAAATACGCGTTCCAACATGACGTTTCATAACGCACAACTGTGCGTTATAGCTTACTTACCCTGCATGGTGCCAATGAGTATAAATGACATTTACTATCAAAGGAGTAGATAAACATGTTTATATACTTTGTTCTTTGTAAGACGTAAAGTAATAACTTTATAACTTTTACCTACTAATTCTAATCCATAAATATTAACACTTATGTGATTAAGTCTTTCAAATACAGAAATTTTATTAAATTGTATTGGAATATCTAGTCCCTGTATATTAAGAACTTGAGCATAATGTGGATATGAGTTTATACGGTTACAATTTTGAGTTGAAGGATATAAAGCACTTACTATACTCCAGTAAAAACATGCATTATCATTGTTTTGTACATTAACACAAGCTTTTTTATTAGCAATTTGTTATGGTAAACGAATAAAACTTGAACCGTTTCCAAATTCATATTTATTTATATTAAATTCAAGTGAAATTATTTGACTTAATGACCATCCTGAGTCTTTCTTTTGAAATTCTGATAATTTTTTTAATATTAAATCTACTACATGTCTTGAAAACCATTCTTTCAAATCTGTTAATCTATCAATTACAGAATTTTTTGTGTGAAAATATTTAAAATCTATTTTATCTTCACCATCAACCACTTGTTTAACAAATTGTCCACAAAACGTTGTATTAACTTTTATTAATGGTAATTTTGTCAAAGAAAAAGTAATTTTGCTTGGAAACAAAACGAATGCGTCATTCAAAAACTGAAGTTTATCTTTATGTTTCATATTTATTATTACACCACTCATGACTCTATTTTGAAAAATACAAATAGTATCTTCCCATTTAACTGTACAGGAATAGGAATAGCTTTCAAATTAATAATACGTATTATTAATTTGAAAGCTATTCCAATTTCTCAGTTTTTTAAATATAGTTTTTAAATGACTTAATTTTGTTTGCCACAAATGAGTGTTTCCAAAAGAAAAATTTTTGGTTTCAAGGCTGCTAAGCATAGACTTATTGCAATTTTAACATGTTTTTGCCAAGATTCAATCTCAGCTAATGTGAAATTTAATTTTTTTTCATAAAATTTTTTAACTAATATATTAATATCACTAGCAAGTTTTTCTGACATTTTTAGTATTATCTATACCTTAATTTTTGACAAACTTAAACAAAGATGCTGGGTTTCCTTTTCCTGTGTCTTTTTCACCAATGAAAATCAGAGAGTAGTTGCCGTTCCCCAACTCAATTAAATGATCTTTGATGACTAGGGTTACTCGTTGTGGTAGAAATACAAGCTTGTCCGTCAATTCAACTAGAACTGTTTGTCCATATTTAGAAGATACCAATCTTATACATTTGATTTTATGAGGAATATTTATTGGTAAATCTTTCAGCTTTCCCACTGGTTTTTTTACATCTTCTAGAAGAAGATTAAAATTAATTGAATCTAAATCCATTTTCTATAAAACAACAGTCTAGTAAGAGGTATAATATAAAAAATAAAAATCAAGAATATTACCTGGGCTATTTTTTCTATAACAAAAACTTTAAATACAACTTTTCACTTTTTGTAAGACTACTAATTTCAAGTAATGTATACTTCTTTACGTAATTTGTAGAACTCATCTCGGTCATTTATAGTGCGATTGCACACACATCCTTCATATAAATTACGTCATTTTTTATTTTTAGAATTTATTTTTAGAATCTATATTTAGAATCTATTTTTAGAATCTACTTTTAAAATCCAATTTTAAAATCTATTTTTAGAATCTAATTTTGTAAATCTATTTTTAGAATATGAAATCTATGTTTGAAATTAATAATCTCTTTTTAAGATGTATTTTTAATCGTTTAAAACTTTCAATTGTTTAACTGTATTCATAACTACAAATACACTAACCCTCGTATGTAACAATTCGAATAAAGGTTTTCTTATCTCTATAATTTATTTCCTATTTAATATACAAATATTACGACTAATTTTATATATCCTTAAATTAAATATTCCAACTAAAAACCATAGCTTTTAGGTTTGCTAATCTATATATATATATATATATATATATATATATATATATATATATATATAAATAAATAGTGAAATGTTAATTTGCTGTCCAGGATCTAGTAACGGAAATTAATTGGGTAGCAGCAAGGGATAAATGATTTAGAACACTCTTTTAATCATCCAAGCTTTCGACCCTTATTGGGTCATCTTCAGGGATCTACAAGGTACTTATTTAAAAAAATATATAACACAGTGATTGCACATCTAAAACAACTTACACTTATTTGAGATTATATCATTAAGATGTTATAAAAATATTCATCAGTGAACGATACAATTTTGGCAAGTAGGTTTCTATACATATATCTGAGCTCGACAATATAATATTTAAGTAAATATAAAAATTAATTCTTAACGACAAAACAAAACACCACAAAATTAACCAATTGTCAAAAAACCGAAAGGTATATCAGCATCAAATATACTTGTCGGGCCTTCGAGAGTTCAAGGTGTCTAATTATCTATTTTATGTTTTTAGCTAACTATAGTAGAGGCCACCTGTAGAGAAAGAAAAATTCAGGACTGTTGATTGTTAAAGTCACAGATTAATCTCTGATTGACGTATTGTCTTTTCTTAAGGGTTATGTTGGACAAAACGAACAAATAACAACAATAAAAGGATATCGAGGTACAAGAAGAAAATAGAAATTAATTTGAAGGCAGGCTGCTACTATCAATAATTAATTGAGTGTCAGTAAGTACGCGTACACGTCACTTAGATTATCTATGTCCGAGCGTTTGTTTATACACTTATCACCCGTTTTAGTTATATAAGCCATTTCCAGGAAAAGACGTTTTGTGATGTTTTGCTCCTTCTCCAAGATAGCTACATTATTGTAGTCCATTTCATGTTTGGTGGTTTTCACATGTAGACCGAGAGCACTTCTATCGGGGTAAAGTCTTGCATCACTTTTATGTGAGACCAACCGATCCTTGAGCCTTCTACCAGTCTGACCGACATATATTCCTTTACAAGAACCACAAGGTATGGAGTAAACTATCTTGGAGAAGGAGCAAAACATCACAAAACGTCTTTTCCGTCAACAAATATCACACCAACAACATCGCTAAGATCCCTCTTGATGAGACAAAACATATTCAACTTTCACTACCAACAACGCAAATTGACTAAGAAAATCCTTAATCTAGAGATTATCTCCAACCAGAAACTTATTGTCCACATTGAAGAATTACTGTATACATACGAAAACGAAATTATTAAAAAAACACACACAACATTTTTTGAGGACTTCAAGAGCCACCAAATAGTTCTATACAACAGAACTTATCATAATACCAAGGTATCGAATCAAAGCAAATTCCGCAATCTCCTAATCCAACAACAAACAATTAAACTCAACACTCAACCAAAATGGGTAAAGAACCTGAGCACGGTGACAATCCCTACAGACATTTCAAAATTTTTAGCACTTGGTCCCAAATTTAGTTTGGAACCCAGGCTAGGTAAGGATTTATCAATAAACCACATGCTATCGGATATTGACCTAATCACATCAACAATACAAAACCAACAAGAAAAGAAAATACTGATAGCAAAGTCAACGAATATACTAACAAATGCGGTACACAAGAATGACAACAACTGTTTCTTTAGAAACCTCTATGTTAGAACGAGGAAGTTCCTAAATGACCATCCTAACCTTTTAGTTAGCAACTCGGACAAAGGTAACATAACTGTCATCATGGAAAGGCAGCATTACTCGGACTTATGCAATAACCTATTAGAAAATGAAGATACATACATCACACTGGCCTCGGATCCGACGTTGTCCATACAGAATAAAATGCTCAAACTCCTTAATAAATTAAAAAACTCTGATAATATAGATGAATCAACCAAAAAACAACTGATGAACTATGCAGGAGTCCCCGGTAGATTTTATGGTCTTCCCAAAGTACATAAAACCCCTCTTTCGCTACGGCCAATCATTTCTTCAATCAACACACCAGTTCCAAATATCACACAATATCTAACAGACATCCTGAGTAAGGCGTATGATATAGACAACCAATATTACATCCAAGATTCCTTTCAAGTCAAAAAGTTATTTAACAACTATATTCTACCAAAAGGTTACGTGGTAGCTAGCTTAGATGTCATATCACTATTTAGTAATGTTTATTTGGGTATATGTGAAGAAGCCATTAATAAAAAATGGAACCACATACAGAATCACTGCAAGATTAACAAAAACACCTTTTTAGAATTACTCAGATTTATTTTTGATAACAACAATGTTACTTTTAACAACACACATTACAAACAGTCCTTTGGTACCCCTATGGGAAGTCGTATATCCCCAATTTTAGCCAAATATGTAATGGACCATCTATTAGACAAAATTATACCCAATCTGCCTTATAAACTCAGTTTCATAAAAAAGTATGTTGATGATATAATCCTTGGGTTACCTAAAAAAGAACTAAACAACATAGCAAATATTTTTAACAGTTATGATCAACACATTCAGTTCACGATCGAACAAGAGGATGCTACAAATGCAGTACCCTTTTTGGACACAGTATTTGTTAGATCTCAGGACGTTATCACAATAAACTGGTATAGAAAACCAATAAGTTCTGGTCGCTTGTTAAACTATTGGTCTAACCACAAACAATCAATGAAGATTAATCTACTGAAAGAGATGAGAGAAAGAGTACTTAATATCTGTGACACCACTTATCAATTAGAAAATTTAAAATTGTTAGCCAAGCTGTTTATTGATAATGCTTACCCACGGAAATTAGTACATCACATCATCTACAATATGTCCTCCAAATGTACATCGACTTCCATTCCAGACAACCCGCAACTTGAGAGCCCCATTATACGGTATTTCAGCCTCCCATACGTCCACTCTCTTACACCGAAACTTACTGACCTCTTCAAACACATTCCAAATATAAAAATAGCGAACAGATCAGCCTACACCATCAATAACATATTTACAAAGCTGAAAGATAAGACGGACACATTATTGGAATCAAACGTAGTTTACTCCATACCTTGTGGTTCTTGTAAAGGAATATATGTCGGTCAGACTGGTAGAAGGCTCAAGGATCGGTTGGTCTCACATAAAAGTGATGCAAGACTTTACCCCGATAGAAGTGCTCTCGGTCTACATGTGAAAACCACCAAACATGAAATGGACTACAATAATGTAGCTATCTTGGAGAAGGAGCAAAACATCACAAAACGTCTTTTCCTGGAAATGGCTTATATAACTAAAACGGGTGATAAGTGTATAAACAAACGCTCGGACATAGATAATCTAAGTGACGTGTACGCGTACTTACTGACACTCAATTAATTATTGATAGTAGCAGCCTGCCTTCAAATTAATTTCTATTTTCTTCTTGTACCTCGATATCCTTTTATTGTTGTTATTTGTTCGTTTTGTCCAACATAACCCTTAAGAAAAGACAATACGTCAATCAGAGATTAATCTGTGACTTTAACAATCAACAGTCCTGAATTTTTCTTTCTCTACAGGTGGCCTCTACTATAGTTAGCTAAAAACATAAAATAGATAATTAGACACCTTGAACTCTCGAAGGCCCGACAAGTATATTTGATGCTGATATACCTTTCGGTTTTTTGACAATTGGTTAATTTTGTGGTGTTTTGTTTTGTCGTTAAGAATTAATTTTTATATTTACTTAAATATTATATTGTCGAGCTCAGATATATGTATAGAAACCTACTTGCCAAAATTGTATCGTTCACTGATGAAAATTTTTATAACATCTTAATGATATAATCTCAAATAAGTGTAAGTTGTTTTAGATGTGCAATCACTGTGTTATATATTTTTTTAAATAAATACCTTGTAGATCCCTGAAGATGACCCAATAAGGGTCGAAAGCTTGGATGATTAAAAGAGTGTTCTAAATCATTTATCCCTTGCTGCTACCCAATTAATTTCCGTTACTATATATATATATATATATAAAACTCAAGGGATTTTGATTAAATCTACCCCCAATGGGATAAAATAGGGGATGAAAGTTTGTATGATCTATCAACGGACAGCTCAAACCGCTGGACGGATGGGGCTGAAATTTGGCATGCAGGTAGATGTTATGACGTGGGTATCCGCTAAGAAAGAATTTTGATAATTTCCACCCCTAAGGGGATAAAAAAAGGGAATGAAAGTTTGTATGAAACTTTGTCAATTTTAAACCGATCGGGCTGAGATTTTGCATAAATGTAGCTACTATGACGCAGACATCCCTTAAGAAAGGATTTTGATAAATTCCCCCCACAAGGGGATAAAATAGGGGATGAAATTTGGTATTAAACTGTGTCAGTTTTAAACCGATCGGGCTGAGATTTTGCATGCATATAACTACTATGACTTAGGCATCCCCTAAGAAAGGATTTTGATAAACTCCACCCCTAAGGGATAAAATAGGGATAAAAGTTTGTATGAAACTTTGTCAATTTCAAACCGATCGGGCTGAGATTTTGCATGCATATAGCATGCAAGTTTTTAAAGTTTTAAAATAATAACAGTCTAATACCACTCGCGCTGTACTGAGTGGGGTGTGTGGAGCGGTGAGACGGTAGCACGCTGCTGCTGGCCGACATGGCACTGTCGATAGACGCGTAGAGTCTTGAAAATTCGAGAATAAATTTGTTTAATTACGTAGTGGTGTACTAAGAAATTAATTTTTTAAATTCCATCCCTAAGGATTTAAAATAGGGGTTGCAAGTTTGTATGAAACTCGGTGGCAAAAAACTAAACTCCACGCGGATGAAGTCGCGGGCGGCCGCTAGTTACTTATAAAACTTATAAACTTTTTGGTTTTATAATAAGAAACACTAAATACCAAATCAATTATATGTCTCTATAATGCATTAGTTGTACCCCATTTGGAGTATGCGTCTGTTATTTGGGACCCTCGGGCAGAGGTTTACAGTAATATGATAGAAAAAGTACAAAAGAGATTCCTAAGTTATTTGTATTTTAGAAAACACAATATTTACCCCTTTACAATATCATACTAGAGTATGTTGTTAGAATTTGGGTTAACAAGTTTAAGTAGAAGACGAATTCTATGTAGCACACTTTTTATTTATTATATTGTTAATTATTTTTTTTAAACCATATTTTGTTTTCTAATTTTCATTTTTTATTTTATTAATCCAGTAAGCCTCTTTTTTGGTGACACGAACCCTGAATCCTATCACTACCTTGAGGAGCTAGTCACAGGACTCAAATCTCTTATAAAGAAAACTGCCCTGTGGCAACAGTAACTCAAGCAACTTGGGACACCTGGATTCAAGCCTACCTGCAGATCAGCGTGGTGTTGATTTTCAGTTGAACAAACTAGAGTCCTGCACGCATCGGGTGCATGTAAGGACTCTTGGTGCCGAACCTGGTCACAATATTCTCATAAGAAGCAGTGCTTAAAACATGGGGCTCCACAGGAGAGACCATGCCAGGTTTACTTAGATTAGATTAGATTAGAATCCAGTAAGTGCTCCTACATGTAATTACCATCCTGGTGTATGTATACCAGTATAAATAATTAAATAAAATTATATATTGATAGAATATATATATTTATATAGTGATAAAATCTCAGGTGTTGTCTGCACATAATAGTATGTCTGACAAAAAATGAGAGCAGTGGAGTCCAAAGCCCTTTTAAGGGCTTTGACAAGACATCCCCCCATTACAATATCACCACTTAAATGGTGTATAGCTCAAATAATTAAAAAAATACCAGAAAAGAATGGTGTAGCAAAAACCAAAACTCAATATGGTGAATTTGTTAGGCCTATTCCTAAATTATGTCGGCTTCCATCTGAAGCATATTAAGAAGGTTTGTCTCAAGGAGGGAGAATGTTAAACCCCTTCTACAGGATACAATTTATTGAACCGAGGTGGCTTTTACTTAATGAATATCTATGTAAACGATTAAATCACACGACTACTTTTTGATATTCACGTTTATTGCACAAACTTACATATTTCGATATAGAATATCTTCATCAGATGTAAAATAAGTAATAAACTAATATAATGAACTTCTAGAATTTATAGTAATTTTTAAATCATATTTACCAGATTAGGAACTTCTCACTTAGGTAAAGAAGTTAAGTAAGGGCGAATTTGTAAAATCTAGTTGGTCATTTAAAAGCAATTTAGAATGTTTATATTTATTTATTTGCAGATATTCTAAGAGGTTTAGTTTTTAGCATTTTGGTTAAATATGTAAATTATCAGGTTTGTCATTAAAAATGTGTTTTTCTTTTATTAAATTTTTGGCTGTGCTTGTGGAAAATTTAATACACCACTAGTAAGTTTATCATAAAATTTGGTATTTTTTAAGGGCGGGCATGTTTTCGACGCTAAGGTACCTGTGTGTTTTAAATGTACCCTTGTTTTGGACGCTGCCCAAAGGATTAACACAGGTACCGGCCCTCAAAATGTATTTTATTAACACATTTTATTAACAGTTCGGATTAACTTTCCTTACAATTAGTTAGTATTGGTACAGTGAACATGGAAATTTCAACGATAGTTGTAATCGCGGTAAAATTTTGCTCGAAGTAAACAGTTTTACTTTTTCTTAAGATAAAATACTAAAATCGGGAGAAACGTATTGGAGGTGTGTAAAACGGTCGTGTAAAGCAAAAATATTTACGCAAGGGCCTAAAAAGTTAGTTATTCGAAGTTACTTAGAACACAATCACGCTTGTGATATTAAGACACTTAATAGACAGATTGTGCGTAGCAGAGCTTAAAGGAAGGCTATGGATAATTTGACCGAAAGGCCGTCCAAAATAATACATAGTGCGTTAAAAGAAAATGTAGGTTGCATGAGCCACATGACTGTTAAAGATGTTAATTTAATACGAAATCAAATATACAACGAACGGCCAATGGCTCAACCGAAATTGCCCAAAAGTAGAGAAGAAACAATTGCTGTGGTAAATATTATGAATATTAAAACAATAAAAAACGAAAATTTTATATTTGCCTTAGAACCAAGTTTTAACATTATCATTTTCTCGTGTAACACTAATATGAAGTAATTTACATTTAGTTACTGTGCTCAATATTTTAAGCAACTATTTACTATACATATACTTATCAACGGAGATTATATACCATTGTGTTATTGTTTACTTTCCGACAAAGCGGAAAACACGTATGTAAAGTTATTTAATGTTTTGAAAAGCGAATGTAACGAATATGTTGTCCTGAAATTCAATCCAAGAATCATTTTCTCCGATTTTGAAATTGCTATCCACAATAATGCGCGTTTTGAATTCACAAATGTACGCATAGAAGGGTGCCGTTTTCATCTTATGCAAACTTGGTATCGTAATATCGGCAGTTGTGGCTTAATTGAGGAATATAAATCGACAGACAGTGAAATATCTACATGGCTAAATTATATTTTTGGATTGCCATTTTTACCTCCCTTGGAAGTTGAAGAATCTTTTATATTTGATTTTATGGCTATTTAACCAAAAGATGTAAGAATTGAAAAATTTTCCAACTATATATTGGATAACTACATTGGGGACCATGCAACATTTCCGCCAGAGATGTGGGCTACAATGAGTGAGAGTTTGGAATTAACAACTAATGCATGTGAATCCTTCCACTCGCATTTTAATGATAACTTTTACCATGCTGATCCTAATATTTTTCATTTCATTGATGTTTTAAAAAATTTTCAAACAGAAACTTATAGGTATTAAGACTAGCTTTTACCCGCGGCTTTGCCCGCGTGGAATTGCGACTTTTACAAATGATTTAATGACTGTCTATTTTACATATAAAAATTTAATTTTAATTATTCTGTACGTATGTCTTTAGTAAAATAGGTCTGGCCTATTTTTATTTTTTTTTTATTTAAAATTTTATGTTTGTCAGTCAATCACGCTGCAACCACTGAACAGATTTTGATAATAATTAATCATACAACATCGATTATGACTATATTATAATATTGTTCTATGACAGTTCTACATTGGACCCAATCATCTGTAAGATATAGTAATTTGTGAGTCATTTTTATATGTACTTGCGATAAAAAACAACGACAGCGCGTTTTAATAACCTCATTGCGCCATCTAGTTTCGAATATCAAAACTAAATCATAGCATGTATGTATGCATGTTGTTTATTATTTTATTGATATTTTTAAATATATGAATGAGATACTTTCATACCAAATCTGACCAACTCTATTGTATAGTAAAAGGGGTGGGGAGAGAAATTTTTATACACCAGATGTTAAGTTGAAAGAAGACAAATACATCTGTAAAAACCGCATTCGAATCAAATCAAAAGTTTCCTGAGATGCGCACACAAATATACATACAGACAGGCGGACAAGAAAATCTAACCACGTGTGGCGTGTTGATTATTGTATAAAAAGTAGCATATGTCACTTTTCATGCTTTCAACTATCCCGAAACAAAAATCATGCATGCCAAAATTTGTATATGTCAGATGTTAAGTTGAAAGAAGACAAATACATCTGTGAAAGCCGCATTCGAATCGAATTAGTAGTTTTCATGTGATGCACGCACAAACATACAGACAGAGAGACAGACAAAAAAACCTAACCACATTTTTAGGTTCTCAATCAATGTACCCGCGACGTCGTTCACGTGGCGCGTTGATTGTTGTATGAAATGTATCCGACTCCCATTTAACCCTTATAAAGGGGGTTGATTTCTAAAAATACAATATAAGTACTTCTCCACAACCTCTCAAGAGCACACATTTTAATTTTCTAGACTTCAAAAACATAGGACTAGTGGTTTAGTTATATTGGTTGCTACAACTTAATTGTCCTTTAATTCCTTTATAAGTAGCCTCGTCCCATTGCACATGCTAAATTTGTGATATCTGTCGTGATTATGAAATAAGTTATTTTGATAAGGATTAATACCAAAATAAAAACTTTTAAAAAATTAAAAATTAGATATTGTGACGTAACTATAACAGTTAGACATATGCTATCGCGGCATTTTTTTGTAGATATTTATATATTCTTTAAAATTGTAGTACTTTATTTTATCTATAATCAATAGTATTCTCAGCGCACGCGATGTAAGGATTTTAAGGTCATTTTTGGTTACATTAATGGCATTTTAGTAATGATCCGTATTTTTTTTTAAATGAAACATAGCCTATGTTACTCGGGAATAGTGTAGCTTGCCAACGATAAAAGAATTTTTGAAATCAGTCCAGTAGTTTCCGAGCCTATTGATTTCAAACAAACAAAAAATCAAACCTTTCCTCTTTATAATATTAGTAAAGATTAATATATGTAAATAAGTTATGAATTTTATAATATATTTTATAATCAATAAATGTTTTCTTATTTGTATATATTTTTTCAAAACCTTACAATTGGCGGTGCATGTTTCAGGTATAATCTTCGATATTATTTGTGTGGAAAGTGCACTGCTAAATCTTATTTTCTTGTATTCTCTACCCGTTGCTGAATACTTTTGTGTAACAACAACAAGACGCTCCTCAGCACTAACAGCTTCACGCATTACAGTATTTTCCTTTTCTATATATGGTTTTATTAAATTTAACAATTCTTCAAAAGTTTTGCAAACCATTCGCATAAAATTTCAATTTCCAATTCCCTAACATTATTCAAATGGCTAAATTGATTTCTTTTTAATAGCCTTTGTTTTGTCTATATTCTCCTCTTTTTTTTCTCATTTAAATTTGTAGTAAGTGCGTTAATCATTCCTATTTTTGTCCATAATAGAGCCATTTTAAATATACTTCCGTTAAGAGCGCGATTCACACTCCAAATAAAATTTACCAATGAGATTGGTATGTGTGGACGGGGAATCAGATTGTGAGACAATTTGATCGACAATCTAATTCTCAATTAATTGTATCGTGTGGAAGGGGTTTAATAATTTGGGTTTAGTTAGCTTATTTATTTTTCTTTACGTGACCTTTCCCTGCTGAACGTCGCTATTCGGAGTAGTCCATTTTGTCGCACAGGGGACTGTAAGTTGTATGCATGTATAACCGAAAATAATCCAGTTGCTTCCTTGATTTCAATCGAGTAGTACCGTTTGTTATGTTACAATTTTTTTTTTCATAATTTTATTATATTTAATTTCAACAACAAGTTACAATGAATAGATACATTTTTGCTTATGTGCTAAATCTCTTTTTTTTTTAGTTGTTATCACACATTACAAAAAAAAACACCTAGATGTATTAGGTTACATCTGTGTGTGTTTAACCGAGTGTCTATTTGCTTAAAATATATCACATTTTTTATTTTAGCATTCAATATTCATCACTTTTAATTTAATAATTAATGGCTAGTTGATTAATTAACACAAAACAAGACGAATAAGCAACTCTAGCTGGATTAAAATTACAAAATACATAAATATATATTTATAACAGAACATTTAAATAAAAAGTAAAATCACAAAAGAAAATCACAGATTATTATTTGGTACAAAGTTTCATCCATATTAGAGAATGTCAAGAAATCTCTGATAATTTAAAAATAGATAATCCTTAAAAACTAAATTAAATTTTCTTTTATTTTCAACCTTTCTAAGATCTGTGGGGATAAGATTATAGAGTTTAGGTCCAAGATAATTTATAAAGCGTTGATTAATGTTTTTCTTAGAAAAAGGTATGTTTAAAGACTCAATTGTTACAGATCTTGTTAAGTAAGTATGTGAACGCAAACTCGGTTCAAAAACACAATAATGTGAGTGAACAAAACCACAAGCAGCAATCACATACAAACACTTCACATCACAAACTTCACGAGAATAGAGCATATTTGTGGGATAGAGCCTTGGTTTTTCCAACATGACTTTAACAATATAGTTTTGACTTACTTTAAGCTGTTCTAAGTGAGAATAGTACATCCCACCCCACACAATAATACCATACCGCAATAAGGGCTCTACCAGTGCTTTATATATCATAATAAGGAGTTTTTTTTCCAAGAATTGTCTAAGCATATAGAACTTGTATATTAAGCATCTAATTTTTTTACTTCAGTATAACACATGTTGATCCCATTTAAGATGTTGATCTATTATGATGCCCAGGTATTTTATATATTCAACATTTTTTAGCGGTTCATTCAAGTTTTCAATTTCAATATGCTCAAAGTCAGGACGATTTACAGACGTTATACTAAATGCCAGATAATTGGATTTTAGTACATTTATTGATAATTTAAAAGAATCTAAAAATGTTTTAATCTTCTTGAAACCAACCTGTACTTTTTCTCTAGTCTCATGCCAGGACTCACCATGAAATACCACCACAGTATCGTCTGCATAGGCAATTACCCTACCATCAATATCAAGATCACAAAGGCAGTTGATATAAAGATTAAATAAAATGGATCCAAGTACCGTACCTTGTGACACTCCATGGTGGACTAACATACCCTCACTCAAAACATCACCAATCCTGACATGCTGTGTTCGATTTGTTAGGTAATTGACAAAAACATTTAACACAGTCCTCCTCACCCCACTAGCTTCAAGAACCTGGAAGAGGATGGAATGGGAAACCGTGTCAAATGCCTTTGCCAAATCCAAAAATAATGCAATATATTTGTCCCCATTATTTAAGTGATTTGTAATGTTATTAACCAGCTTATACATTGCATCTGATGTGCTGAGGCCCTGCATGAATCCAAATTGGTTCTTAGACAGCAAACGATTAGACTGAAGAAAGTTAACCAGTCTGTCTTTAAGGCATTTTTCAAAAATTTTTGCCAGATTTGATATGACACTTATTGGTCTGTAGTTAGAAATATCATCTTTGCTGCCTGATTTAAATATAGGGGTAACCACCGATACTTTGAACTGATCAGGAATTATTCCTGTCTCGAATATTAGATTTATTATATAAACAAGTGGCTTAGCTATATAAAGATGAAGAAACTTAAGAACTTTGGTGGAAATATTATCAATCCCAGAAGAACAGTTGTTTTTTAGACTATTAATTAGATTTATTATTTCATTATGGTTTGTTGGTTTTAAGTACATTAAGGAGGTAGATCTGTTTTCAATTTAAAAAACTTCAGAGGGAGGTCGAATAGCGGATGACATATTTTTACCTACGTTTATATAAAACTTATTACAAAGTTCAGCAATTTCATTTTGATTAGTTATATTCATATTCTCAGTCTTTACTTGAGTAAGACTTTTATATTCTTTATTACCATTTGTGGCTTCACCAATTATTTTGTAAATTTTTCTTAAGTCATGAGAGTTTTCATTAATTTTATTTTTATAGAAATTATTTTTTGTTATATTTATAAGTTTATTAAGTTTGTTTCTGTATAATTTATATTCAGAGATCTTTTGAGAAGAAGAATTTGTTTTTAAGGCTTTTTTTAATTTATAGCAATGTCTAATAGACACTATAATGGCATTTGAGATCCAAGGTTTAAGTTTCTTTAATTTGTTTGAGATCTTAATTTCCTTTTCTGACCTATCAATAATATTTGTTAGGCTCTGTAGAAGTAAGTCAGTAGCCTCATCGGATTCGGTTAAATGTCCTATGGAGTCCCAGTTTACTTGATCCGCAAAAGATTTTAACTTGATAAAGTGAATCCTTTTAGTTGTTTTATTATTATTTTTCTTAATTTTTTGATTGTTAGCATTGTCCGAGATGTTTAGCATTACTGGAAAATGATCAGTGATATCATGCTCTATCACATAAGTATTAAACCTTTTATTGATACCCATTTTATTTTTCATTCTAACAAAAACATGATCCAAGCATGCACCACTCTCCACTCTAGTAACGTCTTTAAACTCCGCAGTAAAACCAAGTGAATTCATCAGGGCCAGATACATGTTTACATAGTAGTCATCGTCCTTGAGTATATTTATATTTATGTCTCCCACAAATATGTCTATGTTATTATCTTGTACCTGACAAAAACACATTTCAATTTCACTCAAAAAAAATGAAATACTGGAAGATGGTGACCTATACATTGCATGAATGTTATAAACAGTATCACCTAGACAGAGCACAATACTCGTTAGGGTGGCTCCTGAGAGGGGTAGTTTCTGATCATAAATTTGTGGATTCAAATAGGACTTCGTGTATATTACAATCCCATCGTAAGCATTGTACTCTGCCTGGTTATAATAAACTTCATAACCTGGCACATTAATATCAGACAAAGACTGTAGTCTATGACATTCAGAAAGAACAATAATATCACAGTAATCAAGTTGGTAAGACTGTAAAAAAACTAAAAAGTTATCAAAATTTGTTTTTATACCCCTTATGTTAAGGTGAACCATATTCAGAACTTTACCATTCAAGTTTATAACATCTACAAGACTGCTGGGTATAATGCTAGTGGAACCACTCACAATATTTTCTGTTATGTCCTCAAGAACCTCAGTTTCTAAGTTAGCCATAGTTTATTTTACTTTTGGCAATGTCTAATTGCATCATATAGTAGGGACATGTCCAACTGTTTGACTCATGACCGGTGTTGTGGTTAGTTTTAAATTTTTCATTTGACATTTCACAATTCTTACATTTTAACACTTTGCTTCTACAGGTGTTTGTTTCTTGAGCTTCTGAACATTTACAACATACCTTTTTAACTGTACATTCATTACCTTTATGATGAAATCTTTGGCAATTAAAACATTGTAAAACACTTATTTCTTCATATACTGGGCACCTTTTCCACCTGAGAAATACGTTCTTACAACTCATAAGTTTATAAAATAGACCTGGAGAGCATTCTGCATAAATAATTTTATAATTCTTAGTTTTATGTGCTTTTACATAAGTTACCTTAAGATAATCATCATCCTTTATTTGTGTATTTTGCCTTCTCAGTGTAGCTTCAATCTCATCCCTTGGTAAAATATTGCTAGAACTAATTATTTTTATCTTTGGATTTTTTAAGCGTGTTTCTATTATCTCGTAGTTTTCACCTAAATTTTCTGTTGCTGTAGCTTTAAGTTTATCTAGATCTTTCTTTGTTGGGAATTTGGGAAGTATTTTTCTATCTGCTAAATCCTTCTTTTTACTTATTTGTACCCCTAACATTTCTGGTTTTACCTTCTGTTCTAAGTTTTTCCTTGATTTCTCCATGTGTTGTTTTTCTTTTGGCTTAATTATTAAGTTTGGCAGATGTACTATAGGCTTTTGCGTAATTATTTTCTGTGACCTTATATCTGCATATGATGGTTTAACAACCTCCTGACAATTTAAGGCACTTGGTACATCTTTCATTTTAACTTCGATGTCATTTAGTTTTTCCATTACTTTCAGTAAACTATTTTCATTTCTTTGTTTAGTTTTCATTATAATTTTTAAATTTATTTTACAAGGTGGGCACATCCAATGTACTATCTTAGCCAATTCACCCTTAATCTTTTTGTACAATTGACATTTTACCCCAATGCAATCAATATGGTACCATGATTGGCACGCACCCTCGCAGAAGAGGCCAGTCTGTTCATTTTCAATCTCTTTGTTGCATTTCTTACACATAACATCTTCAGCATCTTCATCAGCACTCATTTGTAAGGATTCTATTTGTTTTTTTTTTAATTTATTAATGTTTAAATTTTCGTTATGACAGCTTTGTTTTATAATTACATTATTATTATGTTTAGTTTGTTGAATAGTTGTGAAACCGAGATAATTTAATTAATAAATGAATTAAAAAGACTAATTGCAAGAATTTATTTATAAAATCCACTAATTAGTATAAAAACATCTCATCTACATGTTTCGCTTTATCCAAAGTTAATTAAGTGGGATTTCTTAAAAATAGTCTGCATTCAAATATTCGGATGATCTTCGGTACTGGATATCATAGTCGAAGCCAGACAAAAATTGCTCGTAACGTAATATTCTAGTAGCAGATAGTACTTAAATCGGCTTTTTGGGTTTCAATATCGTAAAAAGTGGTAGATTGACTACTTTTAAGGTAAATTGTAAATATTCTTTGTAAATAAGAACATATCCATACCCATTTTGTATGTGTAAAGCAACAATTATTATTAAAAAAAATGTTCTAGGAGGTCCCTAAAAAACAGGAGAAAAATATTTTTTTTGCTCGAAAATAAAGCAAGAAACAAAAGATTAATAGGAGACAAAAAAATTAATGCTTAATCAAAAAAAAAATCACAAAGTAATAAAAAAGCAGTGGCGTACCATTATTTTTCCATCTTTACTAACTAGGTTGCCCTCTGGGACGCCACTGCAATAATTACGGTAAATATCATTACATCAAATGATACCTCTGATCATGAGAAACAAACCTACCAAGTTTAAGGAAAATCAGCATAAGGATTTTTGAGTTATGCATAAAAAACTAATTTTTTTCCAAAACTTTAACTTTATCTCGATAACGAAGCTTCAAAACATACATGTTTATATAGACTTTATTTTTATTTTTTCATGTTCTATCGTCTATTAAATTTTCCCGATTAAAATCTGAAACACCCTGTATAATGAAACAGTCAGTTTTGTTTGATTACCATGTACAAAAAAAAGGTAATAATTAATTTAAAATTTCCAGATCGCATCAAAAAATTCACCAAAGACACATTTTAGGACAATGGATCTGCCTTGTAGCGTATCTGTGGCACTAATCGAAAAAGTAAAAAAACCGTTCAGAGGTATTGACCGAAACTCCATATTGACCAAATTTCAAACCAAACAACAACGTACCGTGTGGTCCTCTAAGAATGGCTCTCGGCCATATCTCTAAAACGAGTCATCGTAAAATTTTGAAAAATATTTTTTTTTAAGGAAAGTGACCATAAAAAATCGCTGGAAAATATTTTTAAGTTTCTAAAATGACCGCTAGGGGTCGTTATTGCTATTGGTAAACAGAAAATTGAGTTTTTCTTCGTATTTTGCTATATTAAGTGACAATTAAAATATGTGCAATGTAATCTTTGATGAATTTTAAACATTTTTTGTTATATACTTTTAATTCTATCTTCAAAAATAAAATGGTGGGGAAGGCGTCAAAGGTTTTTTTTAACGACCCCTAGCGGTCATTTTAGAAACTTAAAAATATTTTCCAGCGATTTTTTATGGTCACTTTCCTTAAAAAAAATTATTTTTCAAAATTTTACGATGACTCGTTTTAGAGATATGGCCGAGAGCCATTCTTAGAGGACCACCCGGTACAGCCCAAGTGTCATAGCTTAAAACGAACAATATCCATATTTTGTGCAATTTTATCTTTACTTTTTGTTTGACCTCTGTATTTTATAGAAATGGCCATTTACGAATAAAGCGGTTAGGTAATAAAAAAGAACCAGAAAATAAGCTTTCAGAATGTGAAAACCTGGTCAAAATCGGTTAAGTCGTTTTCAAGTTACAGCGTTTTAAAGATATTGGTAGCAAAGTTTTGACACATTTTTTGTTTAGTAGTGTCTATGGGGCTAAAGGGCTGTAATAAAAAAACTTTTTGTAATTTTGCATCTGTTCATTGACAACTTTGTATACCAGGAACATTTGATTATTTTTTAAAAATCATTCTGCGCCATGTCATCTAGACGAAATGGGCTTTAGCATGCCAAAATCCACAGCTAAAAATATTTTTTATTTTAAAAGTTACTACAAGTTAAATATCGTGCTAAAAATTGCTTGTCCCGATTTTTTTGGCGAGCAGAGTATTTATAAAAAGTATCATATTTTAGAAGTTATTATTATAAAAAATTTACAAGGCGCGCGTTATTAAAAACTATTAAAGATTTTAATAAAAAATTTAAGGAAATGGAAATGACGATTTCTGTGATAAATGGTGTCGAAAAAGTTACAGATTATGAGATAAAACAGTTAATAATGAATGATTTCCATATATTGCCAACAGGGGGTCATGCAGGTATTAATAGAATGTGCAATAACATTAAACAATATTATCATTGGGCAGGACTTTATAAAGATGTTATGCGGTTTGTTAAAGAATGTGATGATTGCCAAAGATTTAAATATGTTCTCGAAACTAGGAAAGGAACCATTGACGATTACTACTACTGCTACATCGGCATTTCAAAAAATTTATTTAGATCTGATAGATCCATTAGTTTTGGACAATGATGACAATAAATATATTCTCACTTTGCAATGTGATTTAACCAAATTTATTTAAGGTTATGCAATACCTAATAAGGAAACTGTAACAGTGGCTAAGGCCTCTGTGAAGAATTTTATCCTTCGTTATGGAATTCCTGAGAAAATATTAACAGATCAAGGCTCTGAATTCATGTCAACGGTTTTTAAAGAAATATGTTCTTTATTGCAGATTAAAAAACTAAACTCTGTAGCACACCACCACGAAACACTAGGACAGATTGGAAACAATCACAAGCACTTTGGAGCATATTTGCGAATGCAACTTGCCAAAAATTCGACAAACTTTAATTCGTGGATAACATTTTGGTGTTTTTCTTATAATATATCAGTACATTCAGAAACAAAATACAGTCATTTTGAATTAGTATTTGGGAAAAAATGTCGTCTTCCTTCTAATTTTAATAGTAATGTCGATCCTTTATACAATTTTGATAAATATCCATTAGAACTAAAACTTCGCTTGCAGCAAGCGTGGAGTGAAAGCTATATAAACAAACTACAACATAGGTGATAAAATTTTATTAAAAAATAAAGCTGGCAGCAACACCGATCCCTTATTTTTAGGTCCTTATACTGTCCTTAAAGAAATTTCCCCTAATATTTTAATTAAACAAAGTAATAAAGAAACTTAAGTTCATAAAAATAGATTTAAGTTGTACACAGAAAAAAAATGGATTGCTTAGAATCTAATTCTGTACCAATTTTTCACTGACAACTCTTAGCCATCCTCATTAATTTTTAATTTTGTTCAACCCTTCTCCCCAAAACATTCAAAATCCATTCCATTTGGATAATGTCAATAACTTACAACCACATCCAGCTATACCTACCTATTGCAAATGTTAATAATGACAACCAACTTATGTGTTTTGCTTCATTACCATTTATTAAGGGTCTTACACAAAAACTACCTAGAATCTTAAATTCATATCTAAATGTAAAAATAGCTAACAAAACAGTCCTAACAACATACTCTATTTTCTCTACACTTAAAGACAGGTCCCCAGAAAAACTAACTTTCAATGTGGTGTATTCCATTCCTTGTTGTCAATGTGATCAGAAATATATTGGTCAAACTTCCAGATTCATTAAGGAGAGAATTAGTGATGTAAGGCACCACCCTGAATGTTGTTACTTAGCTGAACATGCAAACAAAACCAACCATAATTTGGACTATGATTCTATTAAGATTCTTTCCACTTGTAACAACTACAAAAAAAAGACTTTTCTTAGAGATAACACATATTTATCCGAACTCCGACTATCCGAATCGCCGATTACTCGAATCACTTTCAGAAAAAATCAGAAAAAAATTTGTCCAAAGTCCGCGGCGTCAGTGTAGGCACAACAGTTCTGGCGCATTGCAGTCACGGCGCACCTGTCATTTTTTGTTTTGATTGTACATAGTCAGTGTGCTATTGACCTTGCTCGAGGACGCTACTCTTTCGCTACGGCTTACTTTTGTTTGTGCGTGTACAATACATATGTACATACTGTATTGTTTTTTACCATGGCTTCGAAAAGAAAACGTGTTGTGCTATCGTTAGCGGACAAACTGAAAATTATAGAGCAACTCGATAAAGGTGTAATGGGTAAGAAGTTGTCTGAGATTTATGGTGTTGGACAAGCAACAATTTGTGACATTAAAAACAGTAAGTCAACACTTTTAAACTTTGTTTCGGTGCTTGAAAATGAAGATGGAAGTTCCTCCAGGAAAACAATCAGTGAAGAACGTGTTACAGTGCTTAACTGTGCCAACTCCACTGGAAATCATAAACTACCACTTCTTTTGATAGGGAAATCAAAAAATCCAAGAGCATTTAAAAACGTAAAAAAACTTCCACTCTTCTACAAAAGTCAACCCAAGGCCTGGATGACTGCAGCTTTGTTTACCGAATGGTATGATGAAGTGTTTATTCCTGAAGTGAAAAAGCACCAAAAATCGGTGGGAAAAGACGGCAGTAAGGTGCTTTTAATTGTTGATAACGCACCCACTCATCCTACAGCAGAACTGTTGGAAAGAGAGAATGGGCAGTTTAAAACGACGTTTTTGCCTCCCAATGTTACACGTTTGCTGCAACCCATGGACCAGTCTGTTATTGAAACAATGAAGCGCCATTACAGAGGGCAACTGCTGAGAAAACTGCTGATCGAAGGTGCTGAAGATGAAGAATTGGTTTTGGCAAATCATAGCAAAATAAATTTAAAGGACTGCTGTTACATGGTAGCGGAAGCTTGGAGTTTGGTTACGGCAGTGACGCTAAGACGTGCGTGGAATAAACTGAAAGGCCTACCATCTGAGAAGAACAAAAAAATAGAATCTGAAGAAAATGAGAAACAAGAAAATGGAGAGGATGAAGATGATGAAGATGCGTTGCCACTAGAGGAAATAAGAAAAATGATTGTAAAAATTCCTGGTTGTACAGAAGTAAGTGCTGAAGATGCAGGAGAGTGGATGGCTTGTGACACGTCTGACCCTGGTTTTCAAATTCTCAATGACGATGAAATTGTTGAAAGTGTGAGAGAAGATGTTAAAGTGGAAGTGGAAGAAGAACTTTCTGCTGATGTTGAAGTAGACGCTGGACCATCAGCTAGTGAAGCATTTGCCGGCCTCGAGACGGCTTTGAAGTGGATGGAGCGTCAGCCCGAGTGTGACCACTTGCAACTGCTCACCGTCAAGCGAATGCGTGACCTGGCTGCCCGAAAACGGATGAAGACCGCAAAACAGCTTACATTGACAGAGATTTTTAAAAAACAATGATTTTTATTTCTAAACTTGTAAGTACATTTTATTTATATTTAAAACATGTGAAAATATCATGTTTCTTTCATTTAATTTAATAAAAAAATAGTGCAATATCAAAACGTAGCTTATTTTCTCTCCAATGGCAATTTTTTAAAAAAATACTCCGATTATCCGAATATTTGATTATCCGAATGGGTCCCGGTCCCCATTATTTCGGATAATTGGAGTTCTACTGTAGCATGAACAAACGGACTGATATACAACATCTTAGTGAAATTTATAGTTTCTTATTATATGTAGATCAGAACAACCTACCCTTTAATATCAGTTCCTTCTCTATAACTGAATAATTCATCTTTAAATAGTCTACATCCAATTCATCTTCATTTCCTAAATCTATAGCAACTTAATCCCCTAAGACCACAGAAGGTATTAAAAAACTACACCCATTTAAAACCCATAATATCATTTATTTTGTCAAAAACATTAAACATTAACCTAACTTTCGCCCTTCTATCAACTGCCTGGTTCCATATAAAAATCTTCAGTGCAAGTTGGCCTCGACCTATTCAGTTGACTGCACCAAATCAATAGTATCGAACACATTACCTCCTGGCTTTGTTCTTTTTTTTCCCGAAAAAAAAACAAATTAGGAACGCCTCTCTTTTATTTCGATCCAACATGGCGATGGCGTCTTAGCCTAAAATCTGTTTTCGCCGGTTGTGTGTGTTTCCAATAGAATTCTCTCCTGGAAAGTTTTAATAATAGTTTCAACTACAGATCTTGGTCTGACACACTATGGTGATTGTTTTCCATATTTATTCTTATCACACCTATGTCCTTCAAATTCCATCGTTGGATTCATCCTCACAAGAGAAAGTGAAATACGGTATAAGCCTATTCACGGAGAATGCGCACTTTGTAACTGCAGAATAAGCTTAGCCAGGTAAAAAGATCATTAAAAAAGGATTAAAGATTTTTTGCAATTCGGCTGTTTTGATTTACAAAGCAAGTCATTATGCATAGGTGTTACATTAAAGCTAAATTTTAGCATTCACAAAGCTCTGTTTAGTAAAGATGGTTTTAAGATATTGTAACGAGATAACAGTAAAGGAAGGGACCTTAATTTGAAAGATTGTTGTTGACCGTTGATTTTTAGAAGTTTCTAAAAATCAACTGACTATTTTAAATAATATTTCTAGAAAATTCTAGAAACTTCTAAACACACTGACTAGATTAAATAAAGTTGTATATAAGGGGATGCATGGGCAGTTAACGTCAGTTCAAGTTCCAATGTTCACAAGAGTTCATTGTATTGTCAAGTAGTTAGACGTTATCCAGCAGAATTCAGTGTATCTTAACAATTTTGTAAATAAATTGTGTAAAAGTCCCCATAAGTGTTTTAAATTGGTGTCAGGTGTGGGGTGAAGATACAAGAATGCCTGGAAAAAAGATAAATGAACTATTGGTGGCTGAGCTCAGAAGAGAGCTCGAGGAATGAGAGTTGGAAAGTACTGGAAGCAAATCCGTATTGTTGAGAAGGCTCCGTCAATACTACATAAATAATAATTTGGACCCTGACGCTGTGGAGTTCGAAGACCCAGTTCAAAAAGCAAATTCTGAACTAACTCAACAACTTTCCCAACTATCACAAAGAATGACGAGCCAGCAAGAGGAACAGACGCAACAACTGTCCCAGTTGTCCAGTCAGATAAGCAGCCAGCGCGAAGATATGTCCCAGCTGTCGCCACGAATGACGAGCCAACAAAAAGAACAAACTCAACAACTTTCCCAGTTGTCCAGTCAGATGAAGAGCCAATAAGAGGAGCTATCACAGCGAATGACGAACCAACAAGAGAAGCTATCCAGTCAGATAAGAAGCCAGCGCGAAGAGGTGTCCCAGCTATCACAACGGATGTCTACCCTACCAGAAGAGTTATCCAGTTCCTTCTCCCAGCAAATATCACATCTCCGTGACGAGCAAAATCAGCAAGTTGCCAACTTGAATCAGCAAGTAGACAACTTGAATCAGCAAGTGGACAGCATGAATCAGCAAGTGACCAACATGCGAGACGAGCAAAATCAACAAGTCGCCAACTTGCGAGACGAGCAAAACCAGATCAACCAGCAAATGCAGTCCGAAATAAGGAAGCTTCAACGAGAACACGAAGCTTGTCGTCGAAACCAGCCCATCCACCACGGCGACGGCGATGCAGAAAGGACGGAAACCTGCCAAGTAGACGTCAAACGACGAGGAAATGGGGAGACTACCCAAGTACGAACGACGATGAAACCCCCGACCTTCGACGGGAAGACTTCCTGGCCAAATTACCTGAAACAATTCGACGCAGCGGCCAGAGCTAACGGATGGTCATCCCAGGAGAAGGCATTTTCCCTAACCGTAGCTCTGCGAGGCGAAGCTTTAGACGTCTTGCAATCATTGACACCGGATGAAGCTGACAACTTCGAGTTATTGGTGAATCGTCTAGAGATGCGTTATGGTCAAACTCATCTACAACCGGTGTACCGAATGCAGTTAAAGGGCCGAAAACAGAAAAATGGAGAAACTATCCAGGAATTTGAAGCGGATGTAGCAAGAATGGTACGACTTGCGTATTCAAATGCAGCGGAGGATTTCCTGGAGTGTCTAGCAGTCCAAACCTTCACCGATGGTCTTCGAGACGTCGAGTTGCAGCGCGCTGTACGGTTGGCGCGGCCGAAGACTCTTGTGGATGCCTTGACCATTGCCCTGGAGTTTGAGGCGGCGACGGAGGCCTCACGTTTAGTTGCTCGACTAAGGGAAATCACCGGTAACTACGACCATGCCGTTCATTCCGTTAGCGACGTTGAAGCGGTAGTAGAGAGATTAATGAAGTTATCTCCAAAAAGGCGCCCAGTGAGATGCTGGAACTGCGGAGAACTAGGCCATATAAGAAATACTTGCCCCCAAAAAGAAAAATCTTCTGCTGAAGTACCCCAGCAGCAGGAAAACTAGAACGGGTCGACTCCTGGAGGGCGAAATCGACCCCAAACATTCCCGAAGCCCCTCACACCATTAAATTGGCAACTCTGCGACATCACGTGGACAGCTTATATGTGGATGGCCTCATTGATGGGAAGAACTTTAGCATGCTGGTAGACACTGGAGCTACAAAAACTATCGTTCGACCATCCATCATTATGCGAAAGAAGATGTGACCTACCAGTTGGAGACTGCGTACCGCTACCGGAGATTCTGCTAGAGTCTACGGTCAGATACAGGTGACGCTACAGTTTGGTTCAACCTCTCTTGTTCACTCAGTGCTGGTTGCTGACGTTGATAAAGATGTTGTTCTGGGCATGGATGTTATGCTCCACTGTGGTTTTCATTTGGATCTTCGCCAACGTATCCTTCGTACTGGTAATGAAGAAATATTTTTGCACCCAAAACAAGTTGACAATGCCTCGATTAAGCTAATCGATGATATCGAACTTCCGGCAAGCTGCGAATGTGTCGTCACAGCGCGGTTGGATGGACTGGAGCCAGATGGTGCCCCAGCCATGATAGAGCCGAAGAACCATGACCATGAATTGGGAAAAAGACTCCTTGTGGGTAAGACTCTTGTTAGATCCGCCAAAGAGGTACCCATCCGAGTTATCAACTTGAACGATCATCCAGTTCTTCTCCGAAAGGACACGGAAATGGGAAGTTTAGAACCGGTAATGGCCATAATTCACAAGATAAATGTTACGGAAACAGATGAGACCAACGAAATTGAACAATTAATGACAAAATTAGACCCCTCTTTGTTAAAATTAGAAAAGAAACAGGTAAGAGATCTACTTTACCGTTATAAACCTGTATTTGGTTCTAAAAATAAACTGGGAAGAACTGATGCTGTACAACATAGAATTGACACCGGTGATGCACGTCCGATTCGACAGGTACCCCGAAGGATGCCTCAAGTTAAAAAGGAAGAAGCAGACAGAGCCCTTAAAGAAATGATTCAAAATGGCATAGTCGAACCATCCAGTAGTCCGTGGGCTTCTCCTCTGGTATAAGTGAGTAAGAAAGACAAATCAATGCGGTTTTGTGTCGACTATCGAAAGCTAAATGATGTCACTAAGAAGGACAGTTATCCTCTGCCAAGGATTGATGATGCCCTCGACGCTTTGGCGGGTTCTACTCTGTTTTCAACCTTGGACCTTAAAAGCGGATACTGGCAAGTTAAAATGAATCCTGCAGACAAAGAAAAGACTGCCTTTACCAGAGGATCAGGGTTATGGCAATTCACGGTCCTTCCATTTGGCCTCTGTAATGCTCCTGCGACGTTTGAACGACTAATGGAGAACATCCTGCGGGGTTTGTCATGGGAAACTTGTCTAGTTTATCTAGACGACATCATCATAATGGGTAAGACCTTTAAGGAACATTTATCTAACCTGGAAGAAGTTTTTAAAAGATTACAGAACGCTAATCTAACATTGAATGTTAAGAAATGCCACTTGTTCCAGAGACAGGTCAACTATTTAGGACATAACGTTGCTGTTGACCCCGCTAAGATACAAGCCGTTCAGGAATGGCCAATCCGTATCGACAAACATCAGCTCCAGGGTTTCTTGGGTCTTTGTTTCTATTACCGACGATATGTCAAGAATTTTGGAGACATCTCCAAACCCTTGACACGTTTGACAGAACAAGATAAGTCCTTCTGTTGGGATCAGGAATGTCAAAAGGCGTTTGAAATATTGAAAAAACAGCTTACGTCAGCACCTGTTCTTGCTTATCCACTTCCTGATGGTAAGCTTATTCTGGACACCGACGCCAGCAATGTGGGAATTGGAGCCGTCTTGTCACAGCTACAAGACGGCAAGGAAAGAGTGGTTGGTTACTTCAGCAAAACTTTATCTAAAGCTGAAAGGAACTACTGTGTAACTCGGAGGGAACTGTTAGCAGTTGTAAAATCCGTCGAAAACTTTTATAAATATCTGTATGGCAGAAAATTTCTGATCAGAACAAACCATGCCAGTTTAAAGTGGCTACTTAGCTTAAGGAACCCAGAAGGACAGATAGCGAGATGGCTCGAAAAACTGCAGGAATATGATGTTGAAATCGAGCACAGACCTGGAACCAGACATCGTAATGCTGATGCACTTTCCAGAAGACCATGTCGACCTGATTGCCCCCATTGTACCCGTATGGAGCAGAACGAGGAAAAACTTGCCTTAGTGAAGGTTGTGCCAGAAGACGAGAGCTCTATGCTGGAGGAGCAACAAGAAAACGATCCCGTTCTGAGAAAGATTCGGGAGTGGAAGAGAATGGACCGTCGTCCGTTGTGGAGAGAGATATCCTCATCCTCTCCTGCTTTAAAAGCATACTGGTTCCAATGGAACTCTTTAATTTTGGACGGAGGGCTCGTTAAAAGACTTGTGGAAAATTCCGAGGGCACAGAAACAAGGAAACAAATAGTGGTCCCAAGAAATGCTGTACCGGAAATTTTAAAACAGATGCATAATGATAGTTCTGGAGGACATCTGGGTATCACGAAAACGCTGCAAAAGATCCGAGATAGATTTTACTGGGTAAATTGCACTAATGATGTTAAAGATTGGTGTCGTAAATGCACTACATGTGCTGCCAGTAACGGTCCGCACCGAAAACCGAAGGCGGAAATGCAGCAATACCTGGTTGGAAGTCCTTTTGAAAGAATCAAAGTAGATGTATTGGGGCCACTTCCACAGACCGATGTAGGAAACAAGTACATCTTTGTTGTAATGGACTACTTCACTAAATGGGTTGAAGCATATGCAGTTCCCAATCAGAAAGCCTCCACTTTAGCAGATATATTGGTTAAAGAATTCGTAAACCGATTTGGGGTACCACTAGAATTACATTCAAACCAAGGAAGAAATTTTGAGAGCAAGCTGTTTTAAGAATTTTGCCAAATATTAGGCATCCACAAAACGAGAACCACAGCGATGCACCCTCAGTCTGATGGAATGGTGGAACGAATGAACCGGACTATAACCAACTATCTGTCAAAAGTGGTGTCAGATTGTCAGAGGGATTGGGATCGACATATTCCACTATTTCTAATGGCAATTCGATCGGCCATCAACGAATCAACTGGCCAAACGCCTGCGAAGGTCCTGTTCGGTAGAGAAATAAGGCTACCATGTGACTTGGTGTTTGGTTGTAAACCTGGTGAATAAATGGCACGTGAACAATATGTCGCCGACCTTCAGAATCGAATGGAGAATATACACAACCTGGTGCGTGGAAAACTACAATTATCTAGTGATCGGATGAAGAGGTACTATGACACATGGACAATGGAAAAGAGTTACCAAGTTGGAGATTTAGTCTGGCTCTATAACCCCCGACGGCGTCGAGGCATTTGTCCCAAATTACAAAAGAACTGGGAAGGTCCTTACACCATCAAGAAGAAGATTAACGATGTCATTTATCGAATCGTGAAAATTCCCAGAGGGAAACCCGTCGTGGTCCATCATGATCGTCTGGCGCCTTACCAGGGAAACCACAGTGGAGATGCGCAGCAACTCCAAGAAGATGGTTTGGCGGGCTCAGGAAGTGTGCGGGATTCCGATGTAGGAAATAACATTCCAGGAGGAATGAATCTAAGGAGGGGACAGTGTAACGGGATAACCGTAAAGGAAGGGACCTTAATTTGAAAGATTGTTGTTGACAGTTGATTTTTAGAAGTTTCTAAAAATCAACTGACTATTTTAAATAATGTTTCTAGAAAATTCTAGAAACTTCTAAACACACTGACTAGATTAAATAATGTTGTATATAAGGGGATGCATGGGCAGTTAACGTCAGTTCAAGTTCAAATGTTCACAAGAGTTCATTGTATTGTCAAGTAGTTAGACGTTATCCAGCAGAGTTCAGTGTATCTTAACAATTTTGTAAATTAATTGTGTAAAAGTCCCCATAAGTGTTTCAATATGTTAAAAGTCAAAATGGTGCCAATATGTTGATGTATAATGAATTTATCCACAGAAAAGAAAAAACATTGGGTGAGAAGACAATTTGGAAATGTTCATAATATAACAAATTTAAGTGTGCTAGAAGAGTTCATACCATAGGAGAAGAAGTTGTAAAAAGTTCAAGCCATAACCATATTGCAGATGCTGGCAAATTGGAAGCAAAGAAAGCAGTTAATATAAAATTAAAAAGATGGCTCTAGAAGTAGAACTTACTACTCAAGAAATTTTAGCAACTGTGTCACAAGAAGTTTGCATGGGTGCGATTTGACATTTACCAACAATGTCATCTTTAAAGAGAACGATACAGTATGTGCGTCAGAAGAAAGAAGCTATTTCAGCCAACCCAAGAAAAACAATAGACCTTATTATTCCTGAAGAGTATACCAAAAATGGTAACATGGTAACAACAAACCTTTTTTATTATTTGATAGTGGAACACAGGAAAATAGAATTTTAATTTTTTCCACAGAAAGAAATTTGAATTTCATGCAAAATTGTAGACACTGGTATGCTGATGGAACATTCAGTTGTGCTCCTCTAATATTTAAACAATTGTACACTATTCGTGCCGTACAATACAGTAACGTTGTACCAACTGTATATGCTCTTCTTCCTAATAAAACAAAGGAGACATACAATAGACTTTACTGCCACTAATTAATTATTTTGAAGATGTGCGGATAGGTCATTTGGACGGAAGACAGCAAAGAAGGCACCCACAATCTCAAATTAATCTTTGGAATTGTTTCAATTTTGATCGCGAAGACATACATCGGACCAATTATGCTGTGGAGGGATGGCATAAGAGTGTGCACGACATTATTTCGCGCAAAAAAATTTCGGCGACCATTTTTTGTAGATCCATGCAGAAGCTGCGAACAAGAAGAGGAAATCTTTAGATGCAATGTGTATTGCAAATGCTACTCGAAAAAATCACTCTATTATCTAAAATAATGGAATTTGCGTTAAGTGCTTGGCCAGACAAAAACCACCGTGAAACAATTATGCCAAATTGGATGAACAGAAATGAAATTACCATTAATTATTTTTTTCTTTTGGGGAAAACGTGTAGTTATTCCTAAAATGTTGAAAGAAAGGTTCTTGAGAATTCTACATGATCAACAATGGTTCGTAGCAAAATGTTGGCACGAAGTTTTGGTTGGTGGCCTAAAATTAATTACGATTTGGAACAGTTGGTAAAAAGTTGTGTAATATGTCATAACGCTAAATTCGAACCAGAACTGGAGTTGGCTTTCTTGCAGTCATGTAGATTTTGCAATGAAAGGAAACCATAACGTTTTAATATTAATAGATGTTTTTTCCAAGTGGGTTTATTTCAAAATAATGAAATCTACTACTACAGAGTTACTATACGAGAGCTTAGAAATATTTTCGCATGTTTTGGTATTCCGGAAAAACTTGTCTCAGATAATGGACTTTAGTTCACATATGATGAGTGCTCAATTTAGTAAAAAGAATGGCATGCGGCACGTTTCGATGCCACTTTATCACTTAAAATGAAATAGGGCTGCTGAAAGGATGGTACAAATTTGAAAAACATCCTTACTCAAGATTTCTTTTAAGAAGAATTCAGATCCGATACAAACTCAATTGGATAAATTACTATTTGCATAACATTGCACTCCACAAATTTCCATAAGCCTTATTATTCTGGAGGAAGAAGTTGGTTCTGCAAACCAATTTAAACATGTATAAGTATTTGGGAAGAGATATAAGTTTTTATGGAAACGAAAAGATGAGAAAGTAAAAGGAAAACGGAAGGAGTAATTATAAAAACGTTGGCAATTCTACTTACGGAGTCAAATACCAAGATAAATTCGCACTTGTGCATGTTGATAATTTAAAGAGCAAAGTGTTGGAAGCCAATTTTAAGCCTATACCAGAGTCCGTAGATAAAATAAAAATTCTTCAACCATCCTTTTCTAGATTTTTTGATCTTGGTGATCCACAATAAAATGTAAGCAGTTGAAGCACTCAGGAAGTATTGTTCCAAGTAGGATTGCTGATGGGTCTTTAATTTCTCTGTACCTTCTATCGAATTAAGACGATATACAAGATCACTTAAAAAGCCTGGGAGGTTGAATTTGTAATAGATTTAGGTACCTATGATATTTTAAAATAGTGTGAGGGAGTGTGTTGTGTATGTATTCCTTTATACGTTAGTTTGTTTTAATAAAACTAAGAACTTTTTTAGTTATTTTCATAAAACATTTAGGTTTTGCATTTATAAAGAGTATATTTTTTTCTTTAATTCACTGTACTTGAAACCGCTGTGTAGCATATAATATACAAGAGCTGTTCGCCAGTGGATGGGCATAGAACATCGAAAGAGCTGGGACAGAACAGAAGGTAAAATACAGTCAAAGAGAATGCTGCAGACACCTACGGGTGCTATAGCGGCAGATGCCCTTGGGCTAAGGAGGAAGACCCTGCGGAAAGTGGTTGGCTTCATCAGCGGCCACTAGGTATTTCGCGGACACCTACATAAGATGGGAATTTAAGTTGAAAACCTCCTATGTAGAAAATGCGGTGAGGAGGAGAAAACAGCCTTTCACGTGATATTCAGCCGTGCCGGGAGTGGGTAATTTGTGCGCCAACTAAATAAACGAATAATGATTGAGTGAGCGTCTTGTAATCGTCACAGCAAATTAACGAATCTATTGAAATAAAATAAATTGGACTAAAAAGTAAAAAATAAATATAGTTTAAAAAAACTAAAAAACACGCTTTTATAGCATATGAAACTAACAAGTAAAAAAATAATTGTAATTAAGAAAAACTAAAAAGCATGTTTCTGAAAAACATTGAACTAAAAAGTTAAAAATAATTTTCAAATTAAAATTAAAACAAAAATAAATAAAAAATACTAGTATTATTGTGAAAAAAGCGTGGGCGCTGCATACCATATTTTTCGAATGTCAAAATTAATTTTTAACCCCCCAAAAATCGCTTTAAAAAAGGGTCCTAATTTTTTAGAGCTAAAGTGTCCTTACGCAATATACGATTTTTTAAGCTACAAATATTAAAGATGGTTTTAAGTCAAGGATTAAAAACAAGGTAACTCTACGGCCAATAGGAACGGAGTTTTCAAATAACAGCTCCATTGTTTATAACAGTTAATGCACAAATTATTTACCATTTGAAAGATACAGGCTTATACATTTTTTTAATTTCTCATATTTGTATATAAGAGTGAAAATAAGTATTGTAACAAATAGTTCATTTATGGCCACATCCTCTGGGTTAGCGCCACTAATCCACCCTGCCGCTGTACGGAGATGCTCGCTACCCCACTAGAACAAACCACCTCCACCAATCTGGATTAGCGGTAAATTTTATGAATAATGATTTTATTGTTTTTATAATATTTATTTTTAATTTAATCTATGTAAATTTGTATGTATATGAAATTGGTTTCTTTTTTTAACAGTATGGTTAAATTTTTGTATTTAAATATAATTTAATATGATGAATAATAAAATAAACATTATACATATTTGTATGTATTAATATTAAAAAATATCTTTATACATATTTTTTTTCTAAATCAAATTAAAATAAATACAATATTTTTTCACATTAATTGTTTAACAATTTTCTTTTTTTTGTTTATATGAACCTTCGGGTTAATCATCAAATTCCAAATATTCATTGTCACTTATATTGTCAAGTATTTCATTATTTATTAGATAAGTCTTCAGCAATTCTTTGTCAATAATAGTTTTTCTCACGATTTTCCGCGACAACAAACGGTTGTACTTTAATCCATATTTATAACAGCAGCATTTTTTCCGCATACAACTTGTACATTTGCAATAAATTGCCTGAAGTACATCCACTAAAATTAAATCATCTTCGGAGAATCGTTAAAAAAAACCTGAATTTATTATCCATCCAAAATGTAGAGAATTTAACATGTTGTCGTGCCAAGCCTGAATGTGTAAATATGTATGCAAGCTGTGCTGTTTAATGGCACCTGCAGTTGGAGGTAATGATTCTATGTAATTTGAAATTTTATTTTTAAGGTTTACTTTTTAAATTGTATAAATCTTATTTCATTCAGAAAAGTCGTCTTTTTAATTTTTTTTTTCATAACTTAAATCTACTTTTGTGGCATACAACACTTTTGTAATTTCCCGACCTACCCTTGCAATAGTTTCAAGTTAGCTTTTTTTTCAAAAAATACTTGACCAAGGGTAACTTGGGGTGATATGGTAAACCGGGTAAGACGGCAAGTAGCTCTTTTTCATATTATCCTAAGTTCATATAATCACGCGGCACCGCGCAATACAAGACCAAAGTAAACAATGATTATTATCGTCTACATTACCACGCGGAACCGCGCGGCTTGTTCTACGTTCTTGTAACGACCAGGACGGGTATTCTCGTAACTGAAAACGGTCAGCGTTTTGTACTCGCTGAGCGCTTTATGACGTAAAATTCGCATACCACGTGTTCAAACTGACAATACGCTGACCGTTTTCAAAACACCTACTATTTGGTAGGTGTTTTGTTCTTCGACTTTAAAATTTTGACAGTCGTTTCATTATTTACGTCATTTTGTGGTTATTTTTTAGTGTGTCAGTGTTTGTATTTTGCTTCAGTGGAGTCGAATTGAGTGGTTTTATTTACTGTTTATTTTATTATAATTTTTATAAGTATACACGGCTCTTCCAAATATAGGAGGGATTATTCTAGATGAGGACGATGAGGTTAAAAGGCAGAGATTTTTTCTAGACGATCCATTTCAGTTTTCAGACCAAAATTTTGTAAAACTCTATAGACTACGAAAGCAAAATGTAGAATACTTAGAAGAGATTCTCTATCCTTTTTTCCCTTAAAGAAATAGAGTGGACGCTATTAACAATAGAGTCAAGGTAGGTTTTTTATCATTTAAACATTATAATTGAATATTTAGGTTATTGTCAAATAATTGATCAGACAAAAAGACAG
The DNA here is from genome assembly GCA_964028335.1 of Altica lythri. NCBI lineage: Eukaryota > Metazoa > Arthropoda > Insecta > Coleoptera > Chrysomelidae > Altica > Altica lythri. The sequence continues at coordinate 11,676 of CAXIIO010000461.1, read as the reverse complement.
CTAATTAAATTTATAACGTGTTAAACTGATTAATAGGTAAAGGAATCTTTATTTTTAAATTTTTAACAAAAACCAAAATAACTTAAAATTGATATTAAGTTGGTACATTATTAATACAATTATTGTGAGAGTGAACTTTTTTTTAAATAAGTTGTTTTTATCAGTTAATATATTTTTGACTTAACAGCTGTACATTCCTTGAATTTTTTTTCAGATTTTGACATCCCTTCGTTTCATTGCTGCTAGAAGCTACCAACTGGATGTTGGTAAGAATCACTGTATGACAATAAGTCAGCCATCTGTTTCACGAGTTTTGCATGAGGTGTTGGAAGCATTTAACCAACCAGTCATTGTCAATAGGTTTATTCATTATCCTGTAACGTTGGAAGATTTGAGGAACTTAAGGCAAAGGTATGAAAGTAATTTCACAAAATCCCATAAATTTGTACACAGATTTCTGTGGTGTGTACTCCATTAGTTATTTTTATGAATTCAAAAAAGCAGATAATTTTAATTATCAATTTTTTTCATTACCGTAAAACCTTACAACTTTGCCCAGAGGCCACAACTTTGTCCAGATGCAAGGTCGTAAACTATATTTTGCCACGTATTTTAATGAATTTAAAAACTACTAAATCAAATTTAGAAAAATAAAAAAATTTAACTAATTGAATTCAATTCCAGCTGAGTTCGGTGGTGGTTTCTCTACTGGCAAATTATGCCCAGCTCAGCCGTAGAGGGTAAGTGCCAAAATAAAGTAAGTGCGCCACCGATTTTGTACGGTTAAAATCGGAAACCTCTGATGTCCCAGGCACCACTTCACCCACTGGAGATAATTAAATAAATTCAAAATTTCAACCAGTACTATCCGAACTGTACAATAAAAAAAAAACGATAAAGTGAGCTAAATAAAACCAAAATATCAACTAGACCCTTCTTTAATAAAAAAAAATTGAGAATTTACACAACTGTCAAGCCTCGTGCTTAACAACGCTATCAATATTTATATAAAAACAAAGAATTAATAAATGATTTTAAATGTTAAATTTACCGATATGTGTGATCACACTCAATACAAAAGAAATAAACAAGAAAAATAAATCTTAACTAGTTACGACTTAATCTAATGTAGCTTATCTGTTAAACTAATAAGTTTCTGCAGTCCTTTGCTTGTCTAATACTTGGGTCGGTTCCAAAATTAAGCCTTCTCCAAAACCAACAGGCTTGCACCAATCACAATAACGTATGCTCGAACCAAGTATCAGGCCTGCTCTCAAAAGAAGCCTGTATCTAGGACTATAGCCAGTAACTAGGAAGTTTAGCCGGTAACTAGAAAGTTTAGCCGGTAACTAGAAAGTTTATCCGGTAACTAGAACCCTAAAATCGTAATTTAAAATTAACGATAGCTCAAACAAATTTAAATGACTCCTTGAATTAGTTTGATTTAATAACGTTACTCTACTGACTAACTTTAATACAAATTGAACTCATTGACTGATACTTGTATAACAATGACAGAATAAAAGTGAATTTAAATGAATATTACAATATTTAGAAGCTAACATTTCTGAATTTATAATTAATGATGGAAACTAATAATTTAAATGTGCTTAACAAACTTAAATTCGACTTGCTAGTCCCGACAAAAATCCTAACAGTAAGTTAAATCAAGATTCAACGCAATATTAATTTATAATGGTACAAAAATTTTAATTTATAATAGTACAATGAACTAACAGGAGCCTAGTTTCACATAAATAATAACTACATACAATACACACAGAAATACACATGTAACATCAATATTATAAAACTAAAATTTGCGGTTATATGGCGTTATTAATCTATTAAAAATATAATTACGTGACTCACCTATCAAAATAGGGTTAACCTTAACTGGTAGTCGGGTAAAACAATTCTCTTCGCTGCTAACGGTAATAATGGGAAATTCTGCCCACAATTCGCTGTCTGAACAGTTTCAAATTATCAAATTTCCCTACTGTCTGTTCTATGGCGGCCTATACTTCATAAGGAACGAAAGAACCATAAAAATCGAATAATCACATGAATAAAGAAGCATGTTACTCACCAACAGAAGATTTCATTAAATATCCGGACACAATGCCGTATTTTCCACCGAATTCACCAAAATTCAGAAAAATCTCTTCCACAATATTCGATAGAAACAAATGAAGCTTAATTTCGTAAATCCAAACTAAGTTGTCCCCGATGAACAGGGATACAAATTAAACCCTCAAAAATCTTCTCGTTAACACGTGTTCACGTCGAAAGCTCTTAAATGAAAAAGACAGAATTTTTCCGCATATGTTCCTTCACTCGATTTGACACACTTCAGAAAGAAATAGATGGCCTCTACTACTATAGGAATAATAACCATAGCTTATTCAGCCAACAACTTACGAACAAACAGGGGTCATTTGATATGACTAATCTTATTATTTATATAGACGACAACAAAAATCCCAACATTACCTAATTTCCCCATTTATTTTCGATTTTAATAATAAAGTTATAAATATAACGAAACGCTGGCTGCAAAACCACAATATCCAAGTTATCGACGAGAGGGTAGATCAGATGAACTACTGACAGTGATTTCAAACAATAACCTACCAGAATAATAACTTAACTTACAAAACCCATACTAGCTACAACTAGAAATAATTTATGGTCGAAAATAATAAACAACAGTTGGCGATTAACTATTATCGGACTTAAATCAACCGATACGTGCCTCGACGAATCCTACAATAATGATGAATTATAAGGTAAGAAATTAGCTATTTACTATAGTGAATTCTGACCCGTGACAACATCCCCTCCCCTAAGAAAGGAGAAAATCTACCGAAGATTTTCGACGATAACTCAATAAGTGCTAAATAAGCCAACAATCACAATGAAAGGGACAACAAGCCCAAAAAATAGCTAACGAACAAATTGCTGTAATAGCCAAATACATGGAACGCCATATTCGCACTCCTAACTCGTAAAGAATACGACCCAACAACAACAACTAACAAAGAGACAACCAGAAAGAGAACAAACAAACAAAAGAAAAACACAAAAGGGTATCAACGATAGTTGTTGATAAATTGACTGGATTCAAGTAACTTAGCAAAAGGTAAGGAAGGTAACGAACACAAGTTTCCCACTAAGTCGACCAAAATTCCTCGTCAAATCCCAAAAGGTGGTAGGAGAGATAAGGTAGGATGGTCGTAGGATTCTCTGAACCGCTTTAGAGAATCTCTCTCAACTACCACTAAGGCTTTTTCCCACCAGACACCCAAAACCAATGGTCCAGTCGGGAAAACTAAAAGGTTTGGCCTCCAAAATCCACACAAAACGTGAAAAATAGCACCACGGCCACACAAAAAAGAGACCCAAACCATGAGGGTAATTAAAGTCGACGAAGCAAGCAACAACAAAGGTAAGATAAGGTAAGGTAAGAGAAGATAAGGAAAAGATAAAGGTAAAGATAAGGAAATTACTTAAATCCAGAAGTGTTAAGGTTGGAGGACTTCTACCTCCCCGCCTGGAATATCCTCGGGTGGTGAAATTCTTAGGCCTCCAGCCACAAGGCACTAAAGAGTCAACGATGGTTATGTTGAACAAGGGTCTGAATCCAAGCAACGAAAGATACCATAAGTGAACAATACCTAAGTCCATACTGAATAGACTCCGAAAAATTCCTCTACAAATCCCACTATGTGGTTTTTCCACCGGACACTCAACAACCAATGGCCCGGTCGGAAAATCAAAGGTTTGGCCTCGAAATCCACAAAATGTGTCGTAGAACCACTACAAATGAATCCCAAAACCATAAGGTCATTCTAAAGCCAACCAAGCAGGAAAACGATGTAACAAAATATAGATAAGGTAAAGATAAGTTTACTAAGGTAGAACGAAATTTGGTTTCAGAAAGTGTTAAAGTTAGGGGACTTTTACCCGCTCCGCCTGGAATATCCTCGGGTGGTAAAATTCTTACGCCTTCAGCTACAAGGCGTAAAAAAAAGAAAACATCAAGAAGATACAACAATAAAACAGTAAAGAACGAACAACAAAATTCCAAGACAAACAGGTACTTGAAGTCGCAACGTGTGAGTTATGTCCCAGCAAAGATAACTATATAAACTATCACAATCGAAATACGGTACCTAAGATAAGATAAAAGACAAGGTAAATTATAAATAAAGTCCATCATAAAACTCACGTAATGTAACGAATTCAACAATAAACGAATGAGACTACAACAAAATTGCACAACAGCTTGTGGTTCAGTACAAGTTAGCAACGATGTACAATAAATATAAACAAACTTACTAAAAATATTAAAATCCATAATCTATATAAATTGTTACACGATTGGTGTGACCAAAAGTCAATAATAACGCCAATAATTAAATGATATCAAAAATACAGTTACTACTTAGCTCACTTTACATATGTATAAATACCAAAAATTACAACTACCGGAATTTTAAATTCACCCAAAACAAAATAACGCCCCAAATTACAAAATTGGCACAATTACAAAAATTAGCCCCAATAAACAACATGGCCCCAATTAACAAAATGGCCCCACTTAACAAAATGGCCCCAATTAACAAAATCGGCCCCACGTTGGGCCTTATTAACTATTTCTCTAACCACCCCTCTTCTCATAAGTTTGCTTCTTTTAATAATCTTTTCCATAGAGCCTTCTCCCTACCTCTAACTCCAGACTCTTTCGATGAAGAAATTAATATCATTAAACAACTAGCTATTAATAACAATTTTCCCTTAGATATTATTAATAAAATTTATTTTAGATTTTTCACAAAATTCAGATTAAAATTTAACTTTTTACAACCACATTTAGATAAACCAAAATTTATAGGTTCTTTACATTTCTTTGGTACAATCTCGCATAAAATTTTGAACATTTTTAATAAACATAATATCCAACTAGCCTTTAAAACAGACCATAACTTAGGTTCCTTCTTAATTAACTCTAAAGACAAAATTCCTCCTTTACATAGATCTGGTGTCTATAGTATTTCATGTTCGTCTTGTATTGTAATGCCATTTATGTAGGCCAAAGTGGTAGGAAAATAATCACTCGGTTAAGCAAACACTTTCGTCCTATCACAAAATATCAGAATAGTGACATCACGAGTGTTTCCTCTGCTTTCGCCTCTCACATTTTATCAGAAAAACACGACTATTCGACTGATAGTTGTTCTCTTTTACATCATTGTCCTAAAAGTTTTAAACTTGATTTACTGGAAATCCTAGAAATACGTAAAGCCATCAATAACAACAATGTAAAATGTTTAAATAACCAAATATTACAAAGTGATAATTTTATTTTTCTTAGCCTGAACCTATAAATTCTTTTATACAGCCCTCTTACCTTTAACATAATTTCAACCCTCATCATTTTTCAAAAATTGTTACTCATATCGTTTTATTTGCTTGTTTATTTTTCAATTCAATTCATTTCATAAGTCAGCTGTCAAACAATGTAACCATTTCTTCTTCTTTTTATTAATATATGTTGTTCAATTCATATTGCCAAGTCTTCGAATTCATAATTACTTATTTATATTTATAAATATATTTTAGTTTATTACTCATATATTTTGAGTAATATTTTAGTAACTTAGTTTAAATTTTAACGCCTTTTTCTGAAACTTTTAAATTACTAATTTGTTAATATCATTGTCAAGGTCAAGTAATTTCTCTTTCCTTCAGTTTGTCAGTGTCATGCGCAACGATTTTATAAATCTCTGTCTGACTCCATTTTTGACGCTTAATTCTCCATGTTTAACAAGAACCATAAGTTAACAATTAATAATTTTGTCATTACATTTGGATTTTTCGTTTCTCCGAGTTTAAATTAACAATAGTTTTTCCTGTTCTCCAAAAAAATTTTTTGTATACTTGTGTTCTATGGACATTATTCAATTGTATTTTTGACCACGCCAGCTTCCTGGAGTATATCTATGAAGTTCCGCCAGCTATTAATTCATCACTTTTATATTTTAACTTTTCATACATTTGATTTGTTAAAACTTCGATTGTGCGAACACCTTTTTACGCTGAAGACCGAAATTTTACTTGATCTCAATATATGGATTTATATAGAATACCTTTATGTGACCTGTAATATCATCATTCCAAAAATTTTATTTATACTAGGTATGTACCTTTATAACATTTTTAAAAAATTTCTCTTCATAGTGTCGACTTAATTTTAGGCCTGAAGATGGCTCTTGGTAGCCGAAACTAGTCGCCAACTGATATTTTATTTTACACCATTAAATTGTGTGGGATTGATTTTGCGTTTTATTGTTCATTTGGTATATATTTTTTATATATATATTTTTATTTATTTATTTATTTATTTATTTATTTATTTATTTATTTATTTATTTATTTATTTATTTATTTATTTATTTATTTATTTATTTATTTATTTATTTATTTATTTATTTATTTATTTATTTATTTATTTATTTATTTATTTATTTATTTATTTATTTATTTATTTATTTATTTATTTACGTTTAAACAGGTCTTGCAACCTTATTACAAGAACAGAATATGTATAATTATAATTTTAAATATAAGGTAGGTGATTACAATATGCCCATGCTGGTAATATGCACATAGCATTTTTTAGCTTAATTTGAGGAATTGGCAACACGGCGCGTTGCACATAGTGGACGCGTCTATTAACTAGGCTTGTCAATGAATTTGGGATTAGTTGTGAGCTACACGTGATGGTAGCGAGACGCATGCTGTTTTCTAGAGTGCTCTTATAAAAGTCGAGTTTCGTTTTTCTATTTATATTGCAATTATTGGCTTTGTTTTTTTTTGTGACAAGAAGTGATTATAATCTTTCGTAGGTCTACTTAAAATGTAAGTATACAGAAAACGTATTAATAATGTCATTATTTTAAACTCAAAAAAATATATGAAGCATCATAATGTTGGCAATATGCCCATCGTATACGTTGACAATTTGACCAAGTGGGCATATTGCCAACCCACGATATTTATTAACATTTATTTTTTGTAGTTTCAGTTAGCATGCCTCGTGTAAGAAATAAAGGGATTCGGTCGCAATGGACCAATGAACGGCTTGAATCAGCAATCACAGCAGTAAAGATGGCATGTCTAAAAATGCTGCTAGTCAAAGATATAAAATATCTAGACGAACTTTAAAGCGGTACTTAGAGAAAAATCTCGGCGAAAAAGTAAAAATGGGCAGAAAAACTATTCTAAATAAAGATCAAGAGCATGAATTAGCAAAACGAATAGTTAGATTAGCAGAAATTGGGTATCCCCTTAGCAAAAAAATTGTGAGAAAATGCGTGTTTAATTATTGCGTACAAAATAATTTGGAACATAAATTTTCGCAAGAAAAGAAAATGGCAGGACGCTACTGGATGAAAGGATTTTTACAAAGAAACCGTGAAATTTCCATAAGAAGGGCCCTAAGCATGAACCCTGCTCGGGCTCAAAAATTGAATAAATTCATAGTCAAAGATTATTTTGACAAGTTGAAAGGTGTTCTCCAAGAATTAGATTTATTGGACAAACCCGAAAGGATATACAATATTGATGAAAAAGGCTGCAGGCTCAGTCTTCATCATCAGCAGACAGTTTTAGCAAAAAAGGGCGCCAAACGGGTGCATCTGGTAGCACCAGAACATGGAGAAAATATAACTGTTGTCGCTTGTGCTAACGCCAATGGCGTCGCTATTCCTCCAGGTATTCTATTCAAAGGGCAGCGCATGAAGCCAGAATGGACGGACAATTTGCCCCCTGGGACGTTGGCATTGATGATATCTAAGGACAGTATGACTGTGGAAACATTCGTTATTTGGTTGCAGCATCTGGCAAAGTATAAATTGGAGGGAAAATGTCTTTTGATATTCGATGGTGCCTCTTGTCACTTAGACCACTCAATTGTTGATGCTGCCGAACAACATAATATAACCCTCTTGTGTCTCCCAAGCAACACCACACATGAGCTCCATCCCATGGACAAATCTGTTTTCCGGTCTTGTGAACACCATTGGGATGAACAAGTGTTGCTCTTTTGGACCAAATACAAAGATCGTGTTCTCACAAAACAAAGATTTGGGGAAATCTTTTCCATAGTGTGGGATAAGGCACTTACACCTGCTAACATTAGATCTGGCTTTCGTGCAACCGGAATATTTCCATACAATCCAGACGCCATTCCGGAAGTTGCCTTTGCCCCAAGTATTTTGTCAGAAGTTGTTAATGAGGATCCAAATGGTGCTGAATCGATTATTGTGCTCTATAAAACGCCATCTCCCAGTCCAGGCTGTTCATACAAAAATTCTCCACAAAAACGTTGCCCAGAAGATCCAAAGACGCGCAATTTTAAGAAAAAAAAAGACTAACACTGAGTCTTGCTCAAGTGACAGTTCTGGCAGTTATACTTCGGAATCTGAAGATAGCTGTGAAGAGGTTGAATTTCATCTTGATCAGTGTCATGAAAAAAGAGTAACTCCAATAATCAAGAAATCTGGAAATGAGAGGAACAGTGACTTGTTTGGTGAAAACAAAGGGGATAATTCTCCCCAAGCTAGGACACATCTTGTAAAAAACTGATCCAGAAGAAAAGAAAACAACCCAGAAAAATGACATCTTAAACACTTCATTCACGGATATGCTTGAAACACCAACAAAAATTGAAAAAAAGAAATGTGCAAATAGAAAGAAAGCCATAAATAGCCAGGCTGTCGTAGTGAAAAGAAATGTATTTTCAACCACTAGTAAAGATCAAACAACACAAATAGATAAAGGCAAAAAACGAACTCCTTCGCGTCCCTTAGTGAAGAACAAAAAAGCTGGAGATGTTGCGGAATGGTTTTGCAAAATTTGTCGCAAAGCTGAAATTAAAGACATGCGAATGTGTTCTATATGTTCGAAGTACGTGCATGAAGAATGTGTAGGACTCACTAAATTCGATAAGGAATTGTTTACTTGTCCAGATTGTGTTGACTAATGTTTTTGTTCAAAAAATTTGTTTTATTTTTGAGTTGATGTTTTCTCACATAACGGATGTTTTTATTAGCAATATTTTTTTATGTCACTTTCAATAAATAAATTTTTTTCTTATTGTCTTATATAATTATTATATTTATTAATTTATTTTAATCTACCGCTTTACGTATGTGCATATTATCTGCACACCATTGGGCATATTGTCTTCATAGGTTGGCAATATGCCCAGAATCGATAGTTTTTAAAAATATCTTTGGCCCAATAAAAAAAAAATTCAATTTAAAACAAAAATGCTAGTGCTACTTAGAGACCAAAGCTTTAGTATAGTCTGAAAAAACATAATAAAATACTATTTTTGTAATAGTAAATGCAAAAGTCCCTTAACACGGGCATATTGTATTTACCTACCTTACTAATTAAAACTTACAAAGATAAAGATTATGAATAGTAGTATCCTTCTAAATAAAGAATAATTCTACTTGAAGTAAACAAAAAAAAATATTGAAATTAACCTTTAATTTATTCTCTTTTCTAGAAGAATACAAAGTGACAGTTTCTATATATGTAATTAAACTCCATTATTTTTTAGGTAATTATATATATTATTCCTAAATAATCTGTTTAGAGATATTGCCCAATCTATATCAATTATGCTGTTTATATTATTTGCAAGCCTAAAAATAGAATTCAAAGGAGAAGTTGAATTAAGGTTTCCAAATAAAGCAACATATCTAGTAGGTCTTTGAGGAACTTTAAATGGTATTTTAGAGAGTAATTCACCAGATGTGGAAATGTTATTTATAATCTTGTACAACAAAATTATCATTATTAATTTACGACGATTTCCTAAAGATATAATTCCAAATTCTTCTTTGAGGCTGGAATTTCGAACAGTTCGATAATCGGGCCAAACATGGTATTTTTTATAATAAAGATACCTTAAAAACCTATTCTGCACTTTTTCTACTGACTCTAAGTGCATTTGTGCTTGATCCCCCCAAATTATTGAAGCAAATTCCAACGTTGTTCTTACTAATGTATTGTATATAAAGACCATTGTTTTAATATTATCAAAGAAATAAGTATGTCTCCAAATATATCCTAACATACGATTGGCTTTTAATACACATTTATTAATATGTGACCCAAAATAAAATTTATAATCGTACACCACTCCTAGATCCTTAACTTCGTAGATTCTACTCAATACATTTAAACCAATAATGTATTCAAATGTTATAGGTTTCTCTTTACGAGTTATTGACATTACATGGCATTTACTAATATTAAAATTTAATTTATTTTGAATACTCCATTCCTGAATACTATTTAAATCTTTTTGTAACTTTACACAATCTCGTACTGTACTAATATCCAAAAACATTTTAAAGTCATCTGCAAACAATAAAAAATTGGCGAATTGTATACAGTCTGACAAATCATTAATATATAGGAGAAATAATAATGGACCTAAGTTTGAACCTTGTGGTACACCCGACTTCACATAAAATTTCCCTAAAGTATTTCCCTGATGTCTTACAACAAAATGTCTATTTTTTAAATAGCTTTTAAAAAGTTTAATAAAACTAATAGATAATCCAAACTTATTCATTTTTTTTAACAATATATCATGATTAACCGTATCAAATGCATTTTGAAAATCTGTGTATATGACATCTAATTGCAATCTTTTATCAAAAACTTCATTTACAGATTGAGAAAATAATATTAAATTTGTATTGATAGATCTACCTCTCATAGAACCATGTTGTTGGTCCACTATAATATTTTTAACATGATTGTAAGTAAAGAAATGCAAAATTTGTTCTAAGATTTTGGAAGGCGCACACAAAATTGTAGTTTTTAACATCACTTCTGCTATCAGATTTATAAATTGGTGTATAGGAAGATATTTTCCACTTCTCAGGTAAAGTGTTAGTAGCAAGAATGATGTTAAATATATGCAACAGAGGTATTTTTGCATATTTACTGCAACCTTTTAAAACATAGGGCGGAATTCCATCTACTCCAGCCGATTTTTTTGGCCTAAGCTTTTTTATAGCCCTCTTATACTCATTTTCAGTTATAACCGATATATGTAGAATCCTGTTGTAGCCCTTAAATTACCCTTAGCTAGCTTTCGGATCGTGGATCCCTTCTGAGTTTCTTATCGGTTCCTTCCAAACAATTATTAATGGGCGCCAAGTACAGATATTCAAATAAAAGAGTGAAATCAGTTTTAAATTGTTTATTCAATAAAAAAAAATCTATTTGATAGTAAATCAATAGTAAGTAATTAATTAGTTTTTTAACTTTGTCAGATGTGAAGTCTTCTGTCGGAGCTTGCGGTAGCGAGTGTACTATCTGAAGAACCAAATTTGAAGACCCCAGGACCGCAGTACTGAAGTATTCTTAAGATAAACTGAGTCCACTGGAACAATAGGTGCGATGGGCAGAAACTGATGTATTCTTACAAATACGGTGGCCACTGAAAGATTCGGTCCGAATGACCCTGAACTGGTGATATCGGTGATTTCAAAATGTAGATTAAGTCGAGACTCTCGTCCTTCTCTAGGACCCTTCTAAAGATGGCAAAAGCCCTAATGAATAAAAAATAGCAATCAAACT